>CM032492.1:5187340-5204700 GCA_019059595.1 Marasmia exigua
GCTACCTACTGCCGCCCAATCCCGGCAATTTGGAACGGGATCTCGTCATAGGAAGCCTCAGGCTTGATCCCGAAAAATTACACGAGATCTCGCGAGGTCGGGATCCCGCGGGATCGGGATTGCATTATAATAATAATCATCATAATTCTTTATTGTTCTAAACTGTGGTTTACATGAGAGTAGGTCTTACATTAAAAAAGGTTCTCACAGCTTACCTTTGTAGGCATACAATAGGTAAGTTAATTTATATTTATAATAAGTTCATTAAATGATTTTGAATAATTGATTCAGTAATAATATTAATTAAGTTTTGAATATCAATAATAGTGTGGTAAAAGCGAGTTAAAAATAATAATAAGGCACGATAACAATAGATTTCAATGTCAATAGAATATAATCCAATTACATAATTGGATTATATTCTATTGACTACAGTAAGGTGAAATAAGTCAAGTTATACGAACAAGAAAATATTCTACGTGAATTTTGCTCTAAAATACTCGTCAAGATTATAGAAACAACTATCAATTAACCAATTTATTAATGTCGTCTTGAATTCCCTTCTTGGAGCAATTGTTATATTTTGTTTCCTGACTGCCAATTACTTTATTACCATTTCACGGTCCCTCCAACGTTTTTTTATTAAAGAAACGTTTCGTTCCTATTTCCAAAAAGGTTCAAAGATATTACTTATGATTCAAGATGTTCAATAGATTAAGTGTCTGCTCAGGAGGTTAAGGGAATTTTCGTGATCAGGTTTTCATGTCAATGGTTCTATTTTGGGAATTCTCTCCTTTGCTAGGCAAAGCTGGATTCTTGCCATAGTAGTCAAATACTTCGCGTGGGCTGATGCAGTTCAAAGGTTTTAAATTAGTATCTAGAGGTTTTTAGTGACCAAATTTGGTGTTTATTTGTACAGTGATGTGCCGCGAAGAGATCCTGATAATAATTATCGTTGAATTGTATCGTTTTTAACACTGATATTGTGTGTCGAGTGAGTCGTCACGGACAACATGCTTGGACCTAACAGAGTCCTAATACCCGCGATTGTGTTTAGAGTGGTATCGGCAGAATCCGTAGGTCGATAAAACGTAAAATGCGGGCGTTTTATTGAGTGACTCTGACTTTGACTGTCTTCGACTGTTGACTACCCACTTATTAACAATAACAACATGGGCCTTTCAGTATCTATACACCTGACATTGGCGGAACCACACGCACGGCCGTAACCGTGGGCGAGATAACACCAAAAAAAAATGGGCCTTTCAGATAAGTACCAAAATCTGCAGGTTCTGTCGGGAGGACTAGGAAACGATTATCCACGTCCTCGGCGAGTGCATAGCGCTGCACCACTGCAGAAGCCGGCACCTGGAAGCATAAATGATCTCAGCAGACGAGATCAAAAGCTCCCCCATCAGCTCCATCCTCGGGTTTATCCTGGAGCTAGAGCTACATGAGGTGCTGTAATAAGTTCTGGGGTTGCCACAATAGATCTTCTACTGGTCGCAGTGGCTATGAGACGCAATGCTCACCCCATTTCTTTCAAATAATTATTCTCAATATATAGAATTACTTGATATAGGCAAGATATTTTCCGTTGGAGCCATAATATTATTAAAAATATTGGTAAAGCACATTGGTGGCACAATTTTAGTCGCATTTCAAACGATGGTTACGTTTAAGGTCCTAGGTTCGATTCTTTTGTTTGTACCTCAGATTTTCCGTTAAGGCGTTACTGCGTCTATACTGGCGCCAAGTGATTTATATTGATTGTGGCAAATAGAAGACATTTTTTTAAGAAGTCAGTTACAAATACTTTGAGGAAATGATTCACAATCTTTTGAGACAAACATATGGATGTAATAATTTATTCCTGTAAGTAAGATTAATCTTGATAATTGCTAAGACTGGCCACTTTGTCTCATATGATTCATAAGTAAATACATAATATATCGTCAGCCGATTTAAGTCCCCACTGCTGGGGCACGGGCCTCCCTCAATCACATGAGGGGTAATTGCCATACTCACCACGCTTGGCAGACGGGTTGGCGAGGTTTTTGATATACTCGTAAATGCAGAGTTTTCCTTCTCTGAGTGCTGATGATGATGCCAGCAGCTTTACCTTAGTCGCCTATTACGACACCTCGGTAAGAGTGAGGGTGGCCTATTCTACTCTGCCGGGGACCACACGGCGTTACATACATATATGCAGAATAAATATTATATAAAAATGCTATTTATTTACTTAGCCTAATCTTATAATAAATCGAACATAGTTTTTAAAGCGACACCGCGATCTCACTAGCGCCGCCTATCGATTAGTATTAATTGTGACGAATATAGATACCTATTGTTTCAACAAATGGGCAATGAGATTCTAAAAAAAAAATTTTGTGATTTTTCAAGATATATCTGGCACAAAATATCTCTTTAGAAGTAACCAAATTGTTGAGAATTGCTAAAAGTGGTTACTTTAGGCGGTATTAAAAAAATAAGTTACTTGTAGAGGGATAATTTGTGTCAGATATATCTTGAAAAATCACAAATACTTTTTTTAAGAAACTCATTGCCCATTTTTTGCAACAATATCCTATATTCGTCACAATGAGCAGTTTTCCAGTAGGTATATATTAACTTTGAAGTAACTCGCTAGATGGTGTAAGCAGTCTCTGTATATTTCAGGTGTTGGATGAATATCCTGTGCTCCCTAATTTATGGGAAAATTTCCCAGTTCTAGGTTTTTACGTTTACCTAATATTTCATAGTAACCATATGGTTACATGGAAAATAATACTTTATACCAACCTCAAGTAGACCTAAAATAATTTGTAAAAAAAATGTCTGCCATGACGTTTGAAGATGTTTTTGATTGCTGCCCGTTTGAAATTGGGCAGTTTGTCATTCAATATTTCTATCGAATTATAATTTTTAGACGGAGTTCATTGCTGTTGTTGATTATTTAAAATAAAAAATATTTTTGAATAAAACTTCTGTCATTTATTCATAGGTAAATGAAAATGAAATATGGCAACACTTTAAACGCCGCGACCAATCGCTGCAATTTTTATTTACGGGTAGCGGCATGTGTTATCAGTTTAGAGAAACCTACTGACTAATCTCATTGGAAAACTCCTCATTAATACAAATCGATAGGCGGCGTTAGTGAGACCGCGGTATCGCCGTAAGTACCTACAACCTATAAAATAGTAGGTACCTATGCATCAATTACAAATGACAACTAACCTATATTTCTATATGTCAGTTAGAAATCATCAATGGCATTATACTTTTTTTTCTAGAAATTAGCTCAGCGTATGTTTCATTCCAATTCCACGGATACCCAGTAACGAATTGTTCTGTTAATCAACAAAACATGCATGGAATCCAAAATGGCCGCTTTTATATCTGAATTCCAATTCTGGCACTAAATTCGATGATCCAGATTCCAATCTAGATTGCTTTGTCGTGTACATATCTGTTTTATTGCCATCTGTAATTAATTTCATATTATTAAAATCTAAATCTATATTATAACCCAGTATAATTAGGTTTGGTATATTTTTGGTATGTTGCATGGGTATGTTAGAGTATGTTAATTCCGTGAAATGTAATGAAATGAAATTCAGAAAATCGAGAAAATCTTCGTATTTTTTTGAGTTTTTTCATTATTTTCTCTCCAGGGCCTAAACTATATGTTTTTTGTTGATGAGATTTTCTACACTAATAGACTGTATTAAATAACCTACACTTTGAGCCTGATTAAAGCTCTATTGACCCCATGATTCTGGATTCTATTGATAACAGCCGTGGCAGGCTGTACGTACACTAATATTAATAATGCATACTCCTTATGTTATAAATTTTCAAGTTTTACGAAAATATTTCGCGAAATCTCAGGCCGTGATCTACCCGGCCCCCTACCTGGGAATCAAACCAGGATCCCGAGGTCCTAGGTTTGATTCCCGGGTCGAACAAACGTACTCGTATTTTTCGATTCTATCGAACATAGCTCGGGATAGTGATCGCCAATGCGCAATAGGCAAGCGTGGTGAATAAGCCTAATCCCATCATAGTAGCGTAGACTTGATTTCTGATGGAGACCTTTGCCCTGTAGTAAAGGCTGATACTTTACTTTACTTTTTTGTAAAAACCACGTAACCTACGAAAAAAATTGTTAGAGATGCTTTGCATTAAATTTAATTAGTTTGACTCCAAAACCAAGTTTGTGAGACTAGTGGTTTGAAAAAAAATGGGCAAAAATTGTAGGTTATTTATCACAGTTTAATTATTCGCCAACAATGCAAAGTTTTGGCCCTGGAGAGATAATAATGAAAATAATTCCAAAGAGGATAGACAGATAGCCATGTTGTGAAGGTACCGTATTATTCCGGTACTGTGTTATTAGGTACCGTGTTCATACAATGATGACACAACATTGTATGAAAGATTGGCGATTAAAAAGAGTAACTGGCGAGTTTCTTGCCAGATCTTCTCGACCAGAAACAACTTTCCGAGCCGGTGGTAGAATCGCATTATGTTTACTTATTTCTTTATTATATTTTATGTATCAACATATATATGTATTAACATGTAAATTATACATAAGTACTTATAAATAGTTTTAAGTCATTCAAATGTATGACGATTTTTAAGTGCTGTGTACAAGTCTATGCAAATAAACGAATTATTTGACTTTGACTTTGACTTTGAATTCCGTAATGTGGAATAGTGAAAATATTACGCATTTATTCGTCTTGAATCTCGTGACTAGATATGTAATCTATATATATAAAAGGAGTACCTGAGTGACTAAGGACTTTATCCCACTAGTTCCATTGATCCAAATTATACAACTAGTGGGGAAAAAAAATAGCTGTTTCACGCGGTTTCACCCGCGTATCGAGGGAACTACTTCCCGTACCGGGATAAAATATAGCCTATGTTACTTCTGAATAATGCAGCTTTCTAATAGTGTAAAAATTATTGCAATCGGTCCAGTAGTTTTTTCATTACAAACATACAAAAATACAAAAATACAAATATTTCCTCTTTATAATATTAGTGTAGATGAGTTCAAAAAAACAGAATATTAAGCATATGTACGTACTAACATGATAATTTAAAAACAAAACAACAAATAAAGGAGTCCCGCCACTGACAGCATGCCTAACCCGTCGACCAAAGTGGGCATTCTGTCGGGGTTCTTCCACATAAAAAAAACAGTTAATTCAGTGAAAGTTATGATTTTCTATAAATGATTCTTCCTGTTTTTCATTTAAGTTAGGTAAGTATTATATTTAAGTACCAGGAGAACATAGATTTGTTGGAGGTACCTACCAATATACCTTATCGTAAGGCGTATCTTTTTGCCGTGTGGTCCCGGCAGAGTAGAATAGGGCACCCACACTCTTACCGAGGTGTCGTAAAAGGCGACTAAGGTAAAGCTGCTGGCATGATCATCAGCACCCAGAGAAGGGAAACTCTGCATTTATATCAAAACCCTCGCCAACTCGTCTGCCAAGCGTGGTGAGTATGGCAATTACCCCTCATGTGATTGAGGGAGGCCCGTGCACCAGCAGTGGGGACTTAAATGGGCCGATAATGATGAAGCCGTATCTTTTTAACCCCTGACGCAAAAACGACGGGGTGTTATAATAAGTTTATTACGTGTTTATTCTTATTATTATTATATTATTGTATTAAGTGACTAGGAATGCACCCACAGCCCAAACTACTGGCCATAGAAACTTGAAATTTGGAAAGGGGTTTCTTTTAATAGTGAAAGTGAGCACTAAGAAGGGATTTTTGAAAATTCAACCCTTAAGGGAGTAAAAAGCGGGTTAAAATTTTGTATGAAATTAAGCCATCTTTGATGTTAGAAATGTGAAAATTTGTATTCAGACTAATAATTTGAAAAAAAAGTAACACATTTAACGTTTTTTGAAAAAGAGGTGAAATAGGATGAAAAGGCATATGGGGGTTTAGGGGGGGCATTTTTATAAATTCGACCATTAAGGGGGTGAAAAGGGGGTTGAAAGTTTGTATGGAAGTTCGTCTCTTTTGTTAGGAAAGTGAACATTGTATACATACGTATAATGAAATAAAAATAGATAGATTTGTCCGTCAGCTTTCGCTTAAGATGACGGGTAGGGCACACTAGCGACGCAAATGTAATGTTTAGCTACTAAACCGTATGTATTTTATACAGTTTCGGGGTTACAACCTCTCGGCAAACACTTATACTATTTATTAAATAACTATGCAAAAATATTGGATCCAAAGCGTACGCGAAAAGTTGATTCACGCCAAAAGCGGCCACTTATGGCGTGATACAATTTTTCGCGTACAAAAACGGACCCAAAATTTGTGCATGGTTATTAAATAAACAGTATAAGTGCTTGCCGATAGGTTGTAACCCAGAAATTATTTAAAATAGATCGGTTTAGTAGCTAACAATTAAAAACGAATGGTGTCGCTAGTTAGAGCTACCCGTCGCCTTAAGCGAAAGCTGACGGACAAATCTATCAACGCAGGGCCTAAATTATAAGGATTAGAAACTTGATTCGACGAAGTTAGTAACTTCAAAATTAAAAATTCAAAAGTTCTTTATTTGCATAGGCTTATATACAGCTCTTACAAATCGTCATACATGAAAAAAATATAAATTATAGCTATGTATATTATACATGTAATTAAACATATATGTCGATACAAAAAATATACTAAGATATTAATAAATATAATGTGATTCTACCCGGTGGAATCGGAAAGTTGATTCTGACGAGAAGATCCGGCAAGAAACTCGCCAGTTACTCTTTTTAATCACCATAATTTTTTAAGTACAGTATCATGGGTGTAGGCGAACAGTTTATCATTTCCACAAATTCTTGTCATTTAAGTAAACATTAACTGTATAATAGGCTTTTGCCATTAAATAATTTTTAACATGTGTTTTAAATTTAGGCATTGGTAAATCAACAAGCTTTTGTGGTAACTTATTAAATATTTTAATACTCATTCCTACGAATGAATTACCAATCTTATGAAGTCTGAGATAAGTTTGATGCCTCGAAAACCACGTTCAGTCGTTGGTCCTGCTGCCGATCGCCCCCACCAATCCGCATTAGGCAAGCGTGGTGATTAAGCCTAACCCCATCATAGTAGCGATGACTTGATTTCTATGATAGAGGCCTTTGCCCTGCAGCGGGACAGTACACAGGCTGATACTTGTACGTCCCATTTCCTTGATTTGGACATGTTATTTGATTTTTTCTTGTCTAATAAAGTATTTTTTGTTTACAGGTAAGTCACGAAACAGTAAGCCTGTAAGTTCAGCTATCTACGGCAAAAGAGGTAACGAGAGAGGGTAACGAATAACCATTACTTACCTGATATGGAGTCTGAACGAACCCTAATTTTTTATCTTAATTACGTTTTGACAGACTTTATTATTTAGGTACAGTCAACTCCAAAAATATGTATACACTTTAGGACGTTGTCACAATATATAATATAAGAAAATAAACCTCTACTTTCTTATAGGTAAGTATTGCGACAAGGTCCTAAAGTGTATACATATTTTTGGAGTTGACTGTACCTACATAGGTTTAAGGTGAAGGGTAGGGCACACTAGCGATGCCATTTGAGTTTATTTGTTAGCATCTAGGCAGAGTAGAATAGGCCACGCTCTCTATCTTACCGAGGTGTCGTAAAAGGCGACTAAGGTAAAGCTGCTGGCATGATCATCAGCACCCAGAGAAGGAAAACTCTGCATTTATATCAAAACCCTCGCCAAGCGTGGTGAGTATGGCAATTACCCCTCATGTCATTGAGGGAGGCGCGTGCCCCAGCAGTGGGGACTTAAATGGGCTGACAATGTTAGCATCTAAACAGGATATCTTTTTAACAATTTCGAAGTTCGAGCATCTCGAAAAGAACTCATACTATTTATTAAATACTTATAATTAACTTTTTGGTCTGCCTCCTACTCGAAATATGAATTACCGCCATAAACGGCCAACGAAAAGTTAATTATAAGTATTAAGTAAATAGTATACATTCCTTCCGAGAGGTTCGAACTTCAAAATTGTTAAAAAGATATCCTGATCTATTGAAATCGATTTGGCGTCGCTAGTTAGGCCCACCCGTCGCTTTAAGGAAAAATTAAAATTATAACGAGTTATAGAAAGAAGAAAGAAGGAAAATATTTTTTTTGATCATTCATCATCATCATTTCAGCTAATAGACGTCCACTGCTGGACATAGGCCTCCCCCAATCGTTGGTCCACCTTGTGATCATTACTAAACAGAAAAAATAATACAGTAGGCACGACAAGACACAGATACAAAGAGGAGCAGCGATATGTGGTGTGGTTGTGTGTGGTCAATCAGGTCCCGACCTTAGCATTTGCTTCTACGGCATTGTCTGCAGTGCAGCAGCCACGCTGGTATTCTGGTGGGACCTGGTTGGGAGGTTATAATATTGACCATTAAAAGTTCGATTTTCACATCATCATCATCATCATCAGCAACCCACACTCGTCCACTGCTGGACATAGGTCTCCCCTAATGCACGTCACTGCTCCCGATTTTCGGCCACTCTCATCCAGCCCACACCTGCCAGCCTTCGAATGTCATCATCCCATCTTGTCGCAGGGCGTCCTACACTACGCTTACCGAGTCGCGGTCTCCACTCAAGGACTTTACGGCTCCAACGGCTGTCAGTTCTGCGGCTAATATGACCAGCCCACTGCCACTTCAGCTTGCTAATTCGGTGGGCTATGTCGGTGACTCTGGTTCTCTGTCAGATTACATCATTTTTAGGGTTCCGTAGCCAAAATGGCAAAAACGGAACCCTTATAGTTTCGTCATGTCCGTCTGTCCGTCTGTCCGTCTGTCCGTCTGTCACAGCCGATTTACTCGGAAACTATAAGTACTACAGTGATGAAATTTGATGGGAATATGTGTTGTATGAACCGCTACAAAAATATGACACTAAATAGTAAAAAAAAGAATTGGGGGTGGGGCCCCCCATACATGTAACTGAGGGATGAAATTTTTTTTTTCGATGTACATACCCGTGTGGGGTATCAATGGAAAGGTCTTTTAAAATGATATAAAGTTTTCTAAAAAACATTTTTCTTAAAGTGAACGGTTTTTGAGATATCAGCTCTCAAAGTCGTAAAAAGTATGTCCCCCCCCCTCTATTTTTATAACTACGGGGTATAAAATTCTAAAAAAAATAGAGGTGATGCATGCTAATTAACTCTTTCAACGATTTTTGGTTTGATCAAAGTATCTCTTATAGTTTTTGAGATAGGTTGATTTAACTGTAATTTTGGACTTTGCTGCTACGGAACCCTTTGTGCGCGAGCCCGACTCGCACTTGGCCGGTTTTTTTTTTCACATTACGCAAAACTTTTTTAAGGCAACGGGTAGTCCTAACTAGCGACACCATTATTTTTTAATTCTTAGCTACTAAACCAGACCTATTTCATAAAAATTCGGGGTTACTACCTCTAGGCAAACACTTATATAACCATGCACAAATGTTGGGTCCGTTTTTGTACGCAAAATATTGATTACCGCCAAAAGCGGCCACTTTTAGCGCGAATCAATTTTTCGCGTACAAATGTTGGGTCCGCATTTGTGCAGGGTTATTTAATAAATAGTATAAGTGTTTGCCGAGAGGTTGTAATCCCGAAATTGTTTAAAATAGATCCGGTTTCATCGTCATCATCGTCAGCCCATACAAGTCCCCACTGCTGGGGCACGGGCCTCCCTCAATCACATGAGGGGTAATTGCCAAACTCACCGCGCTTGGCAGACGGGTTGGCGAGGGCTTTGATATAAATGCAGAGTTTTCCTTCTCTGGGTGCTGATGATCATGCCAGCAGCTTTACCTTAGTCGCCTTTTACGACACCTCGGTAAGAGTGAGGGTGGCCGATTCTACTCTGCCGGGAACCACACGGCGCGAGATCCGGTTTAGTAGCTAAAAATTAAAATCTATTGGCGTCGCTAGTGTGCCCTACCCGTCACCTTAAATCATTGCCGTTATGTCCAGTTATAGTGCTCTAAACGTTTCAATGTTTTCCTATGATTTCACTAAAACGTGAGTAAAGGTATGTACCTTTACTATAATAGTTTATAATGTACTTATTATGTATGTAGTTATATGTATGTACATATGATGATACTATTCAGCTAGAAAAATATTACGCCTATTGGCAAACTCAATATCATTTTTGAAGACCTATCCATAGATACCCCACATGTATAGGTTTGATAAAAAAGCAGTTTTTGAATTTCAATTTTAAGTATGGGGAACCCCAAATAAATTGTTCACTTTTAATGAAGTGCTTGTCTGATGGCTCCGTTGATTTATTTGTCGATAAAATCCTATTCTACGTGGGCGTACCGTAAAATCAGATAAAAGGCATAACTGTACAGAAAATCTCGGGTCATTCGGATTGGTAAGTGTGAGGGTTGAGCAGGTCAACATTTTCCGCAAACCACAGCCAAAGAGGGTGAAATAAATTCGATTCGTTTCGTTTTGTACGTTTCAAATAAAGACGTGTAAGATACTCGTACAAATAGAAAGGTATTCCCGTCTGGTTTGGAAATAGATTTTGTACTTACCTAATCTGTTCATGGTCATTGGTATCTCTTCGGAGTAATAAATAGTCTTACTTTTTTTACTAGCTACCTACTTACTTACTCCGATGGATCAGTGACTCATAATGTATTTGGGTCGTTCTTCTTTTTTATCGACAATGAGCCCGTCCTCAGTAAATTATGAAGTAATTAATTATATAAAAAATATACGTTACACCATCAAGATATTCCTAATTCACCATGAAATAATGACATAACTTTATCACCTCGTAGGTGCATTAGCATGATTGAACTATGTAAAAAAAATATATAAAGCGTGACAGAGGTGTAAATGGTACTAATTTCGGGGGACGTGACGGAGGTGTTCATTTCAATTAAAAAGTATTCTTTATCAATAAAATTTTACATCATGTAATAGTCCGTCTGTAAAAAAGTACATTAACGAATATTTAGGACATTACTATTTATCATTTGTAGTCTGTTATATAAAAGTTAAATGTTTATTTGTAAGTTTGGCTCATTGTCGATAAAAAAGAAGAACGACCCATTTATTAACCTCACTAGAAATAACCTCAAAATAATGATAGGCACAATCACGGTCCATTGCCCCTTAAGGTAAGGAGTAGCGCACACTAGCGACGCCAATCGATTAGAATTTTTAGCTACTGAATCGGATCTATTTTAAACAATTTCGGGGTTACAACCTCTCGGCAAACACATACTATTTATTAAATAACCATGCACAAATGTTGGGTCCGTTTTTGTACGCGAAAAAATGATTCACGCCAAAAGCGGCCACTTTTGGCGGTAATCCAAAATTCGAGTGCAAAAGCAGACCAAACAGTTAACTATAAGTGTTAAATAAATAGTATAGGTGTTTGCCAAGAGGTTGTAACCCCGAAATTGTTGAAAATAGTTCCGGTTTAGTAGCTAAATATTAAAATACATTGGCGTCGCTAGTGTGCCCTACCCGTCACCTTAAATAAACTCCTATTCGTAACAGGCGCAACTGACATCCCACAATGCAAGGGGTGCTTTGTCGCCGAGGAGACCGTCACACACGTAATCCTGGAATGCGATGCTGTGGCCACCCAACGAGATAAAATCTTCAGAACGGCGAGGTCGCTCTGCGAAGCCTGTGAGGATCCCACGCTTCTGAGCGGAGTTAGGTGGGCTTCTGTAGCCAGCCAATCCATCACGCACAAAGGACCGAAATAGAGTCCATTTTACATTACAATGTATTTATTTTTTTAATTACACAGCCACTTAAACCTAAATACGTAATTAAAACCGACAGTAACAAAAATGGAATAATAAATAATGTGTCGTAGCCTCCGACAAATGACTCTCCCCGATCTTTCGCGGTTTTGTAGATACGGGCTAGCTAGCGGTAGCTAAAATTATACGTGACAAGTAGAATAGGCCACCCTCACTCTTACCGAGGTGTCGTAAAAGGCGACTAAGGTAAAGCTGCTGGCATGATCATCAGCACCCAGAGAAGGGAAACTCTACATTTCAAAACCCTCGCCAACCCGTCTGCCAAGCGTGGTGAGTATGGCAATTACCCCTCATGTGATTGAGGGAGGCCCGTGCCCCAGCAGTGGGGACTTAAATGGGCTGATGAAGATGATGATGATGAAGTTGACAGCCATGATAGTTTAGTCAAAATACCTTTTTTCCTTGGGGAAACTATCATGGCTGTCAACTTGTCACGTATAATTTTGGCATTTTACCAACATCAATTTTAGGCTTACCACCCAAATGCATAATAAGCTGACGACCCGAAATTGGATTTGTCATGTTGTAAGTTAGCTTTATTGTTGTGGCATTCAAAGAGATTCGTTTATAAGAACAGTTGCGAATTGACCCTTTGGGTCGGTGGGCGTGTATAACTATTGTCCAAGTGACATGTCAAATTGTATAAATGACAAGTAGCTTTTCTGTTGAAATCAGCGCCCCATGGCGCATTTACATTCATTATTATCGAAGTGTTTAAGTGTAATTTATCACCATAACTGTAGGTATTATTAAAGCTGCAAGCATAGAAAACACATAAGTAGGTACCTTTTTTTTTTTGGTTTTGCAGGGGGAATGCCGCCGGCTCAAGAGATGAGCCGACTACCTTATGCATACCAGACGGGGGGTGGCCGGGTTATGTGGGGCTCTCCTTTGGCGGGGGGCTTTTGCCCAGGCAAAGGCATACCCACTAAGCCCCCTTCGGTTCTCCCTCATCGCCCATATTGGGGAATATCATGGTGATACAGCCAAAGCCTCCCTCCACGATATTCAACGGGCGGATGTCCGCCTTTACGGCGGACTAGGCGGTTCCTCCCCCGGACGTGCCGGGAGAGGGGATAGGGACAGCCGGGAGAACTGAGCCGTCCCTATCTGGCAGCAAAGGGATAAGTAGGTACCTAAGCTAAAGTGCAATAATTACATACCTACTTACTTAGCCATAGGTACCTAATGTGTCTAAATAAGATCAAATGATTTTATGAATGAATTGTAATGTAATGCTGGTAAGAAGGTGACGCCAATATCAAAGATTTCATGTTTTATTAGAAGCATCTCGACCAGCTCTCAAATTTATAAATTGCATTTATAAATAACATACTCGTATTTATACAATGTCTTTTTTTTTCTCTCTTTTTCTGACTTGCACTGCCTTACCCCTTTTCTTAATTCGCTATACTTTTCCTCTACCCTGAGGTTGTCTGGAAGAGATCGCTATTGGCGATAAGACCGCCTACATTGTTTAGTATAATAACTTAGGCTAAGATTTGTAAATTTTGTGCAATAAAGTGTGTCTATCTATCTATCTATCTATCATTTATTAAAATTAAAAGCACATACTCAAACAAGGGTACAAGATGGTGTTGGGGACTCTAACCGTAACCAAAACCCCTGGGATGTCCATTTCAACCTTTTTTTCCCATGGGAAACGTCATGGCCGTCACCTTTCTACATGTAGGGAACAAGGTGGTGTGTGGGACTCAAACCCTAACTAAACCCCCTGGGATGTCCATCTCCGAGCAATCGCGGTCGGAAACCCTATAGCCGGGCCTAACCTACATCAACTAAATGATTCATAGCCTACTATCAATAGTCAATAGTAAAATATTCTTTATTTGCATAGGCTTGTACACATCACTTACAAATCGTCATACATTTGAATGACTTAAAACTATTTATAAGTACTTATGTATAATTTACATGTTAATACATATATACGTTGATACATAAAATATACTAAAGAAATAAATAAACATAATGCGATTCTACCACCGGCTCGGAAATCGATCTATTGACAGTACTTTTTTTGGTAAAATAGCCAGATCCACTTTAAAATAAAAAATAATAGTTCACTACATCACATACATTGATCTGACTCCGAGATAGGTAGCTCAAGCACCTGTGTTACGGATATCAAAATCAACAGCGGAGTTACAAATACTTATGATAATGCTTAGGAAACACCCAGCCTAAAAGAAACAAATATATTCAGACACTCAAATGGATGTAACGTGAGGAGATTGAACTCGCAACCCTTGGACCAAAGGGAGCGTTCACTACCACTGATCCAAACGGGTCGTCAAACTACCAAATTTCTCCAATCGACTCTGACCTTAATGTCAACCACGTTTGGTTAATTATCAATTGAGGTACAGATTGTACTATCCTGATATGTGGTTGATTATACCAAACCGAGGTCATTTGAGAAGAGCCCCTCTCAGCGTGCATAAAGTGCATTTTTCCCTTGGTATGGGAAAATAGTTCAGCGTTTTTCGTTAGATGAAGCTTGTAAAAAGCAATCAAGCAGATGGTTCGGCGTTGTTTCGGTAGATGTCACTATGCATTTTCAAAGCGTTTTTCAGAAACAATGACCTTAAGCCGCCAGCCCAAAATAGTAATTTTAAAAAGTACGGGAAATTTCCAATGATCCAGAAGATTTTTATTATATAGCAAATAATTTGGTGTACCATTGTGCCATTCTTCATAGCCGTGAGTATTGGTATTAATGTCCCTGAGGTGGTGGCGCTATGTGGTGGGTCATTACATTCCCTCTCATATGGTTGAGTGAAATAATGGATGACATACGTCATACTTGTGAACAGGTGCCACCTTTGAGGATTGTTCTGCTTGGAGTGCTTGGTTTACCTCATATTTCGCTTTTAATTTGCTTCATTCTATTTTGTGTTCCATTGCACTGTATGATTTGTAATAAGAATAATAAAACATTGTATAAAAAGTTGGCGATTAAAAAGAGTAACTGGCGAGACCGGACCTTTTTAGAATTTGTATTTTTTTATAATTTTTAATTAGAATCGCATTATGTTTATTTATTTCTTATTATTTTATGTATCTGCATATAATATGTAATATGTAAATTATTAATATATTTATTAACAGGTTCGAAAGATTTTAATTTACGATGATTTGTAAGTGATGTGTACAAGCCTATGCAAATAAAAAATATTTGACAAATACAAATACAAATATTTTATTTGTAAAACATAGGTGGAATAATACAGATGTTAAAATGTTTTTGTCAGTTTAGCACTATGTCTTGCCCTTTGTAGGCGTACAAATATAGGTATAGGTAGGTAAAGAATTATTTATCATTAATTTTGATTCTGATCAGATTACATTTTTATACAGATTTTAATACTATTTGAATTATACACATTCTTAAAAAAAAAAAAAATTATTACAATCAATTATACATCTTACAAAATACAATTCTGGTGTTATAGTTTGTCAGTTAAAAACTCCGTCAGTGTATAATAAGCCTTACCTATAAGAAGAGCTTTTAATTTTCTCTTAAATATATTAATGCCAGATTCGCTAAGGGGTTTTGACAATTTGTTGAAAATTCTAGGAGCCATACAGAAGAAGCTATTGTTTTTAGTGCTGTTTTGGACATAGGAGCACTTAGTTTATCACCATGTCGTCGGCTTACCTTTAATTGATTGGTGGAGATAGTAGGAAACAAGTGTCGATTTCTCCTAACAAACATTGCCGTTTCAAAAATAAACAGTGATGGTTGATAGGGTCCTATCTAAACGAGTAAATAAAAAGCGGACTGTAGATACATAGAAGCTGGTTTATTGCCAATTCGCGGATTTATCTATCGCGGTTCGGTGGCGTCCCGGGGTGGTCCGTGTGTGGCCGGGCGTAGGAGGTAAAGCAAAGTGGCCCGGGGAACGGCGACGCGGTGGACCACGGCGTAGTGACCGCTGTGACGTCACGACCCCTCCGCACGTCTCCCGCGCGTACACGACCGGTTGCGGACAGTGGTACAATTAATATTTTAAGATCTATAAAACTTGGTCGACAACTATCTCTATATTTTAATGATTTCATAGCTCTGATATACTTTTTTGAGCTCGGAAGACCTGTAATTTGTTAGTGCAGTTTCCCCAAAATAATATACCATATCTTAGGATCGCTACATTACATTATAGGCTATTAAGGCTGTCTCTAAGTTGGCTTTTCTTTACAAAGTTTTTAGTGCAAAAACAAATTTATTCACGTGTGTGCATAGCTCATCGGTATGTATTGTCCAGTTTGTTTGGTTGACTTTGACTTTAGTCATTCACCTCTAGATGGCGCTAGCACTGGTTTGCCGACTGATGTCTCTATCTCAGTATGTTACTCTATGCTATCGGTCTATCGATAGTCTCTTATCCACATAGTTACCATCCCTAATAAGGCTTTTTGTAAAGAAGTTCATTATGTCACAAACACACACATACTCATACGTGCTCATACATACTCATAGGGAGTATGAGAACACACAAATCTAAATTTAAATCCTATAAATCGTTGAAGTTTGAACCTCTCGCTTAATTAAGCACCACTCAGCCATTATAGCTTCTATAGAGCTTCCATGCTTTACGAATTTAGTGGGATATACGAAAAATACTGAGCTATGGCAGCTTGATGGTTGAGAACGCACCTTCCATTAGGGGTCGTGGTTCGAATCCGAGCATGCACCTTTTTTTTACATTATGGCAGACAAACGAGCAGACGGCTCACCTGATGGTAAGTGAATTACCGCCGCCCATGGATATTTGCGACAACCCCTGGATTTATTTAATCTATCTGCATATGTGACGACCCGTTTGGAACAGTGGTAATGCCCTTAAATTGCCTTAAATATGAACATGTATGAATTTTATTCTTATTCCCATATATACTATATAGAGGTCAGAAAATATGTATTTTAAGTTATACTTTTTAACTGATTTTGAATTATTGTTTGGTTTTACGATTTGTCTTACCTTGGCTGAAACCCCTAACTTGAAGTGGAAAATAATTTTGTATTCGCCATTACCATAATTCTATTGGCATCCCCTCACTAGCGTGGTTTATATACAGTATAATCGCAACAAGAGCAGTTCTGACGTTTGAAAAAAAAATCATACAAAAACTCCTTTATAAGACCAGTTTAGTTAACAAAGGTTTAAGAAACATTTATGAATAAGGGTGGATTCGACCATCTTTATCCAACGATAAATCTATGGTAGGGCAGTGTGAAATAAAAATCCTTTCTACCAACTGCTCATCCAACAGTCGACACCTATGTAATTCCAATAATAAATCATTAGTCCCCCAATTTTGACAGAATTAGTTATATCCTCGGTAATACAAAATGGCGATGTCATTGTCACAGCTGTTTGGACATAACCGTTCATACAGTGCCATCTAGCGCACAATACTTGAGGCCAGGATTGCTTGTGTA
>CM032492.1:5212065-5263870 GCA_019059595.1 Marasmia exigua
CGGGCCCCTCGATGCTTAAACCACTACACCAACAGAGCGTACCTTAACGTCATCTGAAGTCGAAAATAATGTTAAAATTGTAAGAACAAAGTGATTGTCGAATTCCAGATTATTCTTTAGAAATTTAATCCAAACATTGATTAATTGTTTTCCTAATTAGAAAGGAAATTAAGTCGTAGACTGTTCTTGTCGATGGAGTGCGGGGGATGAAAAATGGCTTCTGCTATTGTAGGGGTTCACGCTGAAATTCAGAGCTGTAAGTCTGAAAGTCCGGAATACTCACAAATATGAGATGTATCTTTTTCTTATGTGGCAGACGAACAGATGGATCACCTGATGGTAAGTGATCGGTGCTACCCATGGACCCGCAACACCAGTGGAGACACAAGTGCGCTGCCAACCTTTAAACCCCCCATTCCCCAGGATTGGGCCTCCGGTAACCTTCTCCATGCAGCGAAACACAGCACAGTGCTGCTTCACGCCGTGTGTCTGTGAGGCTGTGGTATCACTCCGGTCGAGCCGGCCCATTCATGCCGAAGCGTGGCTTTAACACGGTATCTACAATATATTCTTTTACTAGTGGCGCGCCCTCCACACTCGCCCCAGAGCGATGGTAGCTTTCATACCAGCGGTCGTGGTTCCAATCCGAGCATGCATCTATAGATTATTCAAATCTATGTGCACATTTCTACCATTAGCTCGGCAATGAAGTAAAACATCGCTCATGGACACCTGTTCATGTCGGAAATCACTTACCATCAGGAGATAGGGGGCAGCAAAAGTTGATTAGCGTATTTTTTTTTATGCCAATGTCAAGTAACTTATTCCACCTTAAGTAAATAACACACACAAAAATTTCATTTCGTGTTCAGGCGGGACTCGAACCCATATCTTTCACAATCCGGGTGGATGTCCTACCAATTAGACCACTGAACGCGTTACTAAACCGACGAATTTTGTCAGTGGCGGTAAGTCCCGCCTGAACACGAGATGGAATTTTTAAGTGTGTTATTTACTTAAGAATGAATTGCAAAACATTGCTAGATAAAATATCAACTATTATTCCACCTTAGTACAAATCCCGATCTAAAGTTATTACCGTACTAATAATAAATACTATGTGGTACCTGTATTTTAAAGTCAGATACATTGTACATTTGTTTGTTATTTATTTATTTATTGAGGACAACCAACAAATCATATACCGAATAACCGTAAAAAAAACTTACATTAAAATATATGCTAAGTGTAGATTCAGTTACAGGCTGACCACGACTTGCGAATGTGATTATCTCAATAGGATATATATATATATATATATCGCACTCTTAATAAAATAATGACTCAATTCGAAATTGCTAAGTTTTGGTAAATGGCAAAAAACGATTTGTGATTTTAGAGCATATACTTTAAACTCCCATAAATTTTAACTATGATGAGTAAGAAGAAACTAAAATTACGGTTTTAAGCCTACGAATATATTCTTTTAGATTTAGCAAAAAAATAAATGAATTTATATAATATGATGGTAAAAAAAAATGTTTGAAAAAACAATTTTGAGATGCGTCATTATTTCATGAAATCCACCCAGTCAATTTATGACGTAATTAAAAATAGGTCAATATTTTACTCAAAAATTGACAAAAAAATCGGACCACCATTTATTTAGGTCACTGTTTTATTAAGTTTTTAATACAAAAAAAAAACATATTAAAAGTTAAGTCTCTTTTTGACAAAATATTTTTCCTTGGATAACGACTCAATTAGGAAATAAGTGTAGGTATTTTTAACTTAATTAGAAAAACAACAGTATATTTTAAAATGTTTTATTAGAAAAAGTTCACGTAAAAAAAGAAAGTACAAAATTAGCATAGATCTTGGTTCAACTGATAGTTATAGAGTTAAATTTACTCTCAGTAAATTGTATCTTTTGTTTGAACTAAGTAGTTATTTCTTAAAATGTAACACTAAAAATGTATTAAAATCTAAAATAAGCCTTTATAAAAACGCACTAGGTGCAACTATAATTAATCATGCTAACAATTAATAGCAGTCTAATCATGACCTTAATTTTCATTCTGTAGGGGTGGACCTTTACTTCCCTAGCTTCTTGTGGGAACTATATGGATATTTTAGACATAATAGACGACCATTTAAATTCTACCCAATTGGTACTAGGTACCTCCGAGGCTATGCTCCTTGGTAGCGATACTGAGGAGCATACGAACACTGCTGGAGCACCTGGGACTGAGGGACCAGGTACTTCCAATGCAGAGTCGACCCCTCTGGGCGCAACGCACCAAAGGGACACGTTGACCAAGGGGCCAGAGAGTAAACCCAGGGTTAAGCTCTCTGGAGCTGATAGAAAACAAATATATCGGCTCGTAGCGAAGGGTATGACCTTCGAGCAGGCGATAGAACTGCGCATGAGTGAAAACACCAAGCAGAGGACCCGAGAGAAGGGGGAAACGAGGGAGCGGGCGTCAAAGCGCCCCCTCAATACCTCGTCTACCTCGAATCAAGGTAATCCTGCCAAGGCACTGAAACTTGGCGAGCCTTCCACCTCGAAGCCTACCTTTAAGGAGGTTTCTCATCATAGACGCCCTGGGTAAAATGGACCAGGAGAGGGTCGAAATGCTTCAAGGTGCTATCTTGGAGTGTATTGACACCTTAGACGATGGTGACGGCCCCAGCTTTATTGGATGCAAACCGTGCTCGGGTGGCATCCTTTTGGCGCGCGCAGATGAGGACTTAAAGGAGTGTCTCATCCGCAAACTGCCGATTATTAAACCCTGGGATGGGGCTAATCTCTCCGTCGTAAACGAAGAGGAGATGCCCAAGCCCAGGTACCGTACGGCCTGGATACAGGAAGCCAAACACGACGCCGATACCATGCCGGACCTCTCGAGTTGGAGGGTAATCAACCGGAAACCCGAAGCCTACCTTTAAGGAGGTTGCTGGGTCCGTTTTGCTTCGGCTTTCCGGTCTACCTATCTACCGTCCCTAGCACAGGAGCACTCCAGCAGGAAGGCCGCAAGAAACCTGCTTAATAAAACACACCACCATCGTAAAGAAACAGACACAACCTAGGCACCTATATATAATCCTATCCCATCCCTCCGTCTTAGCTAAATTTCCTAGCCCTTCCCCTCCCAATCCCCCAAAACAACACAATGATTAAGGCGATACAAGTAAACCTCCAGCACTCAAAGGCAGCCACAGCTGCCCTTGACAAAGATTCCTCTCTGAGGACCTGGATATAGCCTTGATCCAAGAACCAGGGCTGAAAAAAACCACGGTAGAGGGGCTCATCATCGTCATCGTCAGCCCATTTAAGTCCCCACTGCTGGGGCACGGGCCTCCCTCAATCACATGAGGGGTAATTGCCATACTCACCACGCTTGGCAGACGGGTTGGCGAGGGTTTAGATATAAATGCAGAGTTTTCGTTCTCTGGGTGCTGATGATCATGCCAGCAGCTTTACCTTAGTCGCCTTTTACGACACCTCGGTAAGAGTGAGGGTGGCCTATTCTACTCTGCCGGGACCACACGGCTCGACAGGTAAGATATTAAATAAACCTGCGGAGTGAGGCCAAGAGCATGCATGCTCTTCGAGAGAGATATAAATTACTTCCCGATCCCTTCTCTGTGTACGCTGTTGCAGCGTATATAGAGATCTATATATATAGAGGCGTATATAGAGGTCTATTTTCCTCGGGGGGAAAGGTGCAGAGACACTCATAGTCTGCTCTATATATCTACCCGGAGAGGACCAGGATCCGGTGAACAAGGTGGCGCCGGTAGTGGAATATTGTTTGGAGAGAGAAACCCAGCTGTTGGTGGGTACCGACTGCAACTCCCACCACACATCATGGGGCAGCTCCGACACGAACGCAAGAGGTGAGTCCTTGTTTGACTACTTGCTCACCAACAATCAATTTGTTCTTAACGTGGGTAGCAAACCAACCTTTACCACACGTTCTAGGCAGGAAGTACTAGATATAACGTGGTGTTCAGGTAATCTCGCATACCGAGTAACCAATCGGCACGTCTCAGATGAGCCGTCCATGTCCGACCACACCCATATTAGGTACGACATAATATGCTCGGGAACAAAGGAACCGATCAAGTACCGAGACCCCATGGGAGCAAACTGGGAGGGCTTTAGGAACTCCCTTAGGTTATACTTTGGAGATTTAAAATACATTAAAACTGTGGTCCAAGTGGAAGCCGCAGCAGAGGACTTAGGCAGAAGCCTAATGAAAGTGTATCTAGAAAATTGTCCTCTTAAGACCACTAAGAGCAATAGGAACGCGCCTTGGTGGAACAAAAACCTGGAGCATCTGAGGCAAAAGTCCCGTGCCTTATTTAACAAGGCAAAAAAAGATAAGAACTGGGATGCTTACAGGAAGGCGCTAACATGCTTTAATAGGGAGCTCAGGAAAGCAAAAAGGAGATACTGGCAAAAATTTGGCGGGTCCATCAAAGACACTACCCAAGCCGCCAGGATCCACAAAATATTAGCCAAGACACCTGAATCCCATCTAGGCCTGCTAAGGAAAGTGGATGGATATTTCACGGAACCTGCATACAAAGCACTCACACAATCACATTCACAAACGTTAGACTTCACACAAATTATCACACTCATCATCACCGCATCCGCGCAGTAAGCAAATCAACGTAAATGGGCACTTTTAAATGGTAATATTTATCTAACAGCATTCCAACTTCACATAAACGACGCGCACGAGCTTATACCTGCGCGCTCGGATCTCGGCATGTGAGTTTCAATCAATAACTGCGCGATTTAACGGCCGTGTCCTTGAAATCCTCATTATAGTATTAGCGTGAATTTGGCTAATTCCCACGAAAAGCGGAGATACGAAAGAATAAACAACACAGTGACTTTAATTTAAAAGTTGAAACTTATATGAAATGACACGAAGACCTTTTTTTAATTATGACTTAGAATTAATAATTTTTTTTTATGAAAAAAAGACCTAAATTTAAACATTACAAAACAGTTATGTAGTTTTTTAACAAAACAGAGACCAAATTCGATTTGAGTTATATTTTGTTTACGATTAAAAAAAAAACATAGACCTAAGTAATAATTTGTCATTGATCCTATAATACATTTCAATAAAATAAAGACTTAATTTAAATGGAGCCTACATCAACTCAGAGAAGTTTACTAAAACAAAGTCCTATGTCAAAACCAGTCATTATTACAATAAATATATTTAACAAATTTACCGATTTTTTTAGTAAAACACCGACGCATCTCCAAATCTGCCGGCGTTTCACAAAACCCTCGCGCGCAACCGCCGCCGCAAGACTGAATTGGTCGATATTCGATAAACGAATGAGGTCTGCGCGGCGGGAAAGATAGTGACTCATCAATTCTATACGTCATTGTTTACAGAATAAGGTTGCTTTTTAAAGAAGTATGCTGTGACACTTGGTCCATAAGGTCGATTTTTCACTAAAACTCATTTTTCCGAAATTTTGAGTTAAGTCGTTATCTTACTAAGAGTGCGATATATGTATACAAGCATGCATACACACCTGTACACATGCATGCATATACACAATTTTAGTTTTGCTGTTGTAGAAAACTCAATGTTAGCCTTTTAAATTTAGAAAAACTGTTCGAATGGATATCCACATCTGTTGAGCTCTTGTGAAACTCATTATACTGTCGCTGAAGCCTGTTCATGATAGAATGGTGGCCTAGATTGCTCTTAGATCCTGTGATACTGAATGG
Source organism: Marasmia exigua (assembly GCA_019059595.1). Classification (NCBI taxonomy): domain Eukaryota; kingdom Metazoa; phylum Arthropoda; class Insecta; order Lepidoptera; family Crambidae; genus Marasmia; species Marasmia exigua. The sequence continues at coordinate 5,217,836 of CM032492.1, forward strand.
AAGATATCATCCCGTCCTTATAGGTAGTTTGTAAGGTATGTTGAAATCAAGCCTCTCCAACAAGGCAAGGTTATCCTCAATAAATAAATAAATACTAAAGATCATGTCATCCTGTTCCAGCACGCAATGTTAAAAGGGGCTGGCACGAATTTTGTTCCGGGACTATCCTTAGTTCGTGATTTGATGAGGGGGATTGAGAAAAGGTGGGTAGTCAACAGTCGAAGTCAGTCAAAGTCACAGTCACTCAGTAAAACGCCGTTGCCTTACGTTTCATCGACCTACGGATCCTGCCAATACCACTCTAAACATAATCGCAAGTTTCAAGACTCTATTAGGTCCAAGCAAGTTGTCGGTGAGGCCGTGTGGTCCCGGCAGAGTAAAATAGGCCACCCTCGCTCTTACCGAGGTGTCGTAAAAGGCGACTAACTTAAAGCTGCTGGCATGATCATCAGCACCCAGAGAAGGAAAACTCTGCATTTATATCAAAACCCTCGCCAACCCGTCTGCCAAGCGTGGTGAGTATGGCAATTACCCCTCATGTGATTGAGGGAGCCCCGTGCCCCAGCAGTGGAACTTAAATGGGCTGACGATGACGATCAAGTTGTCCGTGACTACTCACTCGACACACAAAAGCAGTGTGTTAGAAAAGATACAATTCAGCGCCTCTTATTATCTAAATCACTTTGCGGCACTTCATTGCACAAATAAACTTGAAATTGGTTCACTAACAACCGCTACATACTAATTCAAAACCTTTGAATTGCATCAGCGCACGCGGAGTATTTGACTCCTACCCTTTCTTCTACCGCCAAAATCGTAGCTTAATTAGAATGACAGCTAGATGGTGTCACTAAATTTGTATCTAGATACAATTTTTAAACTGCAATTTTTTGATTTTTTTAAATTTTTTTTTTTTTAATTGTATGCCCACGCGGAGTGTTCAAGGTGGCGGGTAGGGTTACACTAGCGATTAATAATTTAATTTAATTTATTATGACACATAACAGAGTACAGTTATTGTTGTACAAAAAGGAAGTTAACATAAATCAGTTCTAACTATACTCCAACAAAATGTGTTCGAGAAGGAACAATAAATCTTCTGCAGACCTTACAACTAGGTACTTATAATAAAAGTTAACACAAATTAACTATAAAGGAACGAGCTTCAAAGTTTTGTTTAAACTTAAGTTTCATTTATGAAGTTGAAATGAGATTAAAAATTGCACAGTTACTAAAGGGTAGTGAATAAACACTTTTTGAAACTATTTAGATTCGGATTCATAATATCAGTTTTACTGTCAGGATATTCTCGAGTCAGATCGTTATAAAGGCGGCACATACGGACCACCGGGTTATAATAAGAAGTATTGTTGCGGTATATCTTTAGTGAGAACAGTTTGGGGTTGTGGTCTCGAGACCTATAACGAGTAGCAAAATTTATTGATGCCAGCAGAGATGGAGAATCGATTTGGTTGTGTATAATTTTGTGAAGACATACGAGCTCAGAATGTTTGCGACGAATTTCCAGCTTACTCATAGAAAAGTGCTTTAGCCTATCTGAGTATGAGCCTAATTTACGATGAAGCCCCATACGATACGATAAAGTGCGTAAAAATTTACGCTGGATGGATTCAATGCGATTAATGTGAACTGCATAAAAAGGGGACCAGACAACACAGCCATATTCTACAATAGAACGCACTAGTGAGAAGTATAAGTATTTGAGACTACGAGGCCTCTTGAAGTTTTTGGTATTTCTGAGGATAAAACCCAGAATTTTTGAGCTTTTATTACAGACGTATTCATAATGATCTCTAAATGATAGTTTGCTGTCAAATATAATACCTAAGTCCCTTTATGATCTTTACGATTCAGCTTTTGCCCATTGAGATTGTAATCAAAGGAGATAAAATTATGTTTTCTAGTGAAAGTAACTACGAAACATTTTTGAACATTTAGAGACATTTTATTCTCATTACACCATACAGCTACAGCGTTTAGGTCATGCTGTAATTTTTCTGAATCACTAGCCGTTACTACTTCATTAAAAATCTTCAAGTCGTCAGCGTATAGCAAACTGGGACATTTTAATCGTTGAACGAGGTCGTTTATAAAGGCTATGAAGAATAATGGGCCCAGAATGGAGCCCTGGGGGACTCCAGAGGAGATGTAAACCGGTTCTGATAATTTGCCCTTGTAAGCTACTAACTGACTACGACGAGTTAAGTACGACTCCACCCAACGAAGCAGGGACCCATGAACACCCATCCCACAAAGCTTCCGACTAAGAAGAAAATGATCCACCCTGTCGAAAGCCTTGGCAAAATCGGTGTAAATAGAGTCCACCTGTTTTTGTTTAACGGAGGCCTCACATAAATAATTTTTATATTCGAGTAAGTTGGTGACGGTTGATTTATTTTTTACAAAGCCGTGTTGATTAGGTGCAAGCATAGGTTTTAGATGAAAGCAAATGTATTCGGACACTGTTGATTCAAATAATTTGGCACAGCAGGAGAGGATACTGATAGGCCTGTAATTCGAGCAGTTTGATTTATCACCACCTTTATAAATAGGGGTTATATGGGCCGTCTTCCAGCGATCAGGGAAAACACCGAGCTTGAGTGACTGATTAAACAGCAAACAAAGTGGAGTACTAATTTCGTCTGGGAATTGTTTTAAGAAATAGGGTGGAATGCCATCAGGGCCCGCTCCCTTGGCGGAATCGAGTTTCTTAACTCTCGTGATGATATCGTCTACCGTAATTGAGATGTTAGCCAGAGTGCTAGTGGCAAAAGAGTCTATACATGTCGAAGATAAGTTTTGTGTGCTAGAGGAATCTACTAAAACAGAACTAAAATAACTCGAAAATAACTCGCATATTCCCTGATGATCCGAAGCGTCGGTGCCATTATGAGTCATAACAGGAGGTAAGGATTTGTCTTTATCGCGTTTGTTGTTTATAAACGACCAAAATGGCTTTGAATCGTACCGCAAGTCCGACTCAATTGAATCAATGTAATCTTTATAACATTTTGACATTAACCTTTTACTGCGAGCGCGTAACATTGACAACACATCATAATCACGAGGATTGTTAAATTTTTTGTACAATTTATGATACTTATGTTTTTCAGCAATACAGCGTCTTAAGCTTGAGTTGAACCTAGTGGGATAGCTATCATCGCATTTACGAGAAAAAGGCGTATATCTTGAGATAATATCGAACAGGGTGGTGTAAAAAGTTTCTATGTTAAGATTAATGTCAGAAGAAGAGAGTAAAACGGACCAGGGTACTTTTGAAAGTTCCAGTCTAACCTTGGGAAAATCACATTTTCTAAAGTTGAACCGCTTGGGTTGTTTTGGTCTGATTCCCTTTAAGTTAACCGAAAGATGCACGAGAATCGACAGTGCCGGGTGATGCAAGTCCAATCTACTTAACGGGGTACATTCGTCAACAGAAACATCAATAGTGCTCAAAACAAGGTCAAGACAGCGATTATTTTTATTTTATAATGTTGAGGTTTTAGCATATTTTTTTTCTAAACACAATACTTTGCTCAAGAGACGCTCCCAAAGTGGTGAATTGTCCCGCCTCCCCCCCTCTAACTTCAATAATAAATGAATTATAAAACTAAAAATATATGATGTACAAAATCATGAAAACTGACAACGAAAATTGGTTTGAACTAGATATAGTTGGTAGTTTTTTTAATAAACGTTATAAACCGTAAACCGCAATTTACCTTCCATATATCTTACTTGCTGCTACGGAACCCTTCTTGGACAAGTCCGACTAGCACTTGGCCGGTTTTTCATGGGGCACGTCGACCCTAAGGGATCCTTTGTACCTCCCCTATCCTTTGCGCTCCTACTCACGAAAGATTCGTTTCATCAGCGTCACGATGTCTTTCGGATTGAAGTGCCTGTAGTCTCCTGGTTTAGGATAAGCGTTACCTAGAAGACACATTTTGCCTCTGGCTAGTGAGTCGCATTCACATAAAAGATGTTCTATGGTTTCCGTCTCCTCCTTGCATGCTCTGCAGTCGCTGTTGGATGTTATTGTTCCACTTTAATACTATAGTTGATACACTAACGTTAAACTTAGTTTTGCAGATCTTCAGTTATTCCTAGCATTAATCCCAGTGCTTATTTTAAACCACCTTTTGTAATAAAAAGGGTTTAGTTTAGTCATCTTACTTGCTAAAAATACCCATTAAGTGGGTTCCGCTAATGAAACGACAAAACGGTTTTTGCGGGCTTAATCTGCAACCTACTTCCACCCAATTTCCTAAACCCATTACTGTCTTCCAATCCTAAAACAATCATTTACTCATAGAATCAATTTAAATACATGACTTCGAAGCCTTGAGAGTAGTGTTGTGCCGGTAATCTGATGCTGGAGTCATTTTACTCGTAAAATTTCATCCTTCGTCATTTGGGTCATTCTAATCTAGCATGAAAAAACAAAAATTAGCAAAAATTTTGTAATTTGACATACCATTGTATTACTTTTAGTTAGGTGCATACAAATAATATTGAAACACAGTTTAAAAACCAATAATTTATTTAAAAAGAATAAAAAACTATAAAAGGTCGTCCACAGAAATGATCAAACTGTCCACAGGAATGATCATATTGACAAAAAAAAATGTAAAAATCAAGTTTCACTTGAGTTTCTAATACAACCTTAAAAAATAACGTATTTCTTATTTAAAATAACCAATATTATTAAAAATATATTTAAAGATTTGACTCAAAAAAAATCAAACAAATTGTACACAGAAATGATGGTCATTTCTGTACTTATAACTTTTCAGGGGGGGGGGGGGGGGAGGGCAGATTTGTTAAAATAACAATTTCGTTGAAAGTTAAAAATGCGTTAAAAATATTAAAGGCGTTAAAAATAACAAAACATTTGAAAATAACAACTAAGTTAGAAATAACAACTATGTTAAAAATAGCAACGGGGTATTTCCCGTACTTTTTAGGTGAGCAGGCGAAATGAGGTGATCCGGCAGAGAACCAAAGTCATCGACATTGCTCACCGGATTAGTAAGCTTAAGCGGCAGTGGGCTGGCCATATTAGCCGCAGAACCGACAACCGATGGGGTAAACGAGTTCTAGAGTGGAGACCGCGTCTTGGCGAATGTAATGTAGGGTGCCCTCTGGCTAGGTGGGGGGACGATCTGCGCAGGATGGCTGGCAAGAGCTGGATGCGAGAAGCCATGGATAGATCACAGTGGCGAACAATTGGAGAGGCCTACGTCCAGCAGTGAACTGCGATAGGCTGATGATGATGATGATGATGAGGAGATTTGAGGTCATTTGTTTCGGAAACACGCTTTTCTAGCGCGATGTAAAAATGCATAGTGACATCTACCGGAACAACGCCGAACCATCTGCTTGATTGCTTATTAAAGCTACATGTGCTTTTTACAAGCCCCATCTAACGAAAACCGTTGAACTTTTTTTCCATACTAAGGAACAAAGTAGTAATAATAATAATTCGTTTATTTCAGGCAACGAGATACATTCAAAAATATTTCATTGGCCCATATACTAATACCTTACAGTCTAACATACATACATAATAAAATAAAATACACATTTTTTTTTTCAAATTACGACGTGCGGCGCGTAGGGTCAGCTGGTAGCCATCCTCGAAACTTCCAAAAGACGACTCCCTGCGGCCTGAAGTCCTCCTTAATAAAGGTCACCAGGGAATGGGTCGATACTCTCACCACAAATGAGCTAAAGTCCACTTTGTGGCGAGCCTCCAACCGTTCGACCCTCAGCGTCCAGTTGGACTTCTTTCGCACGTAGTCTACGACTCCTTCGACCTTCGTAGACCAGAGTAGGCGGGACACGTACAGCTGCGTAGTGTGCGTCTCTGGCTGTAACGAGCTTTCCGTTCTTATCGGAGCAGTGCCTCGGTGGTTAAGGCTGGCGGGCTTCTTCCTCTTTGCCACTTTAATAGTCTATCGGTGGACACAATGTTGGTGTCACTAAGTGTAATGACTTTTGAAAACAATACTTCGTTTTACAGCCCCCTAGTCAGAATGGCTCGTCGGTACAACGAGACGGCAAAAGAAAATCCCATGCTTGACGTCTTTAAATCAAAGTTTAGAAATTATATTAAAAAAGTGACTGATATCCTCCATCCCACACCCGATAGACCTGTTTTTTTTTTTTGGCTACGGCTCTGGGTCTGGTCGGCATGCCTGCTGAATACTTATAAGATTATTATTTTTTCTTTTCACTAGTTATAATTATAAAGCTTTTCTTTTTTTTTGTTTCTTCTTTTGCGTTCTACTTTCTAAAATACACATATTATTGGATTATAATCTAGATTATAACCTTTAATTGTATGTTTAGGATTCGCAATAATTGTATTCTGTAATGTATATAAAATAAACAAATAAATGACCACGCAGTGTAGCCGGCCGGCATTCTGTGTCTATAGGCGTTATCATCATCATCAGCCCATTTAAGTCCCCACTGGTGGGGCACGGGCCTCCCTCAATCACATGAGGGGTAATTGCCATACTCACCACGCTTGCATATCATCTACTCATAGGCATTATAGTTTGTGATAATAATTATCATCAATCGGTGATCGCTGTCTTCAGCCTTGTGCCTTGGACCAGTCGGGCACCTTCAACTCTTTAATTACTTTTTAATATATAATTCCTCTTACCAACATCACTCGAGTCAGTAAATTTGGATTTAGTCCCGTCACTACTCGAAAGTCCCAAAAGGCCGGAGGGTAATAAAAGTCCGCCCAAACTGCGTCCACAGGCCCCGGCCGCGTTACCCTGCCCGGAAAGGGGGGGACCACTTCCGGTGACGACTGGGACCTTCCGATTAAGCCGTTCGTGTGGAGGGAATTTTATCTGGACGAATATTTTCATATTACAATTGTAAGATTTTACTGAAATGAGTCTGATATTAGTATATATTTTTTTTAAGTGATAGGTGGCCGACGAGCACACGGATCACCTGATGGTAACCGATTGCCGCCGCCCATTGACACTCGTGACACAAGTGCGTTGCCAACCTTTAAATCCCCCTTTCCTTTGGATTGGGCCTCCGGTACCCTAACTCTCGCAGCGAAACACAGCACAGTGCTACTTCTCACCGGTTTTCTGTGAGGCCGTGGTATCACTCCGGTCAAGCCGGCCCATTCCAGCGTGGCTCTCCCTGGGTCACGGCCATGGCTATACGACCTTATTCAAATATGTGACGAGGTGTTTACCATAGAGTAACTTATATATACTGAGATAGAGGTATCAGTCGGCTAGCCAATGCTAGCGCCATCTAGAGGAAACCGACCAATACTCTAGGGCTATGTAGTACGGCCACCTTCGAGAATCAGTCAGGGAGACGATTGAATAAAATATCAGAAATAATTTTATTTCCTATGTAATATTTTAACAAAATTCCTAATACCTTCTATTTAACTGGTTTGTTTCCCATACTTTTTTTGTAATACTTGCAGTTGCGGGCAGGCGGCTTGAGGTCATTGATTCGGAAACACACTTTACTAGCATGGTCATAGATCATAGGTGTAAAAATGCATAGTGACATCTACCGAAACAATGCCGAACCATCTGCTTGATTGCTTTTTAAAGCTACATCTGCTTTTCACTAGCCCCATCTAACGAAAACCGCTGAACTATTTTTCCCATACTAAGCAAAAAAGTACTAAGTGAAATGAACTTGGTGTTTACAGTTGTGTAGATTTCAAATGTAAACAGTTTATTTTTTATTTTTTTTTAAGTTAACCTGTAGCGTCCCATTGCTGAGCCAAGGCCTCCCCCAAAGTCTTCCATTGATCCTTGACCAATGCCCTTACTTGCCAATCTTGGACATACCTGTAAAAATCGTCACAGCATCTTTTCTGAATATTTGGTTTCCCAGTAGTCGCCGTCCATCAATCGGCCGCCATTGAGTGACGACTCATCATCATCAGCCCATTTAAGTCCCCACTGCTGGGGCACGGGCCTCCCTCAGTCACATGAGGGGTAATTGCCATACTCACCACGCTTGGCAGACGGGTTGGCGAGGGTTTTGATATAAATGCAGAGTTTTCCTTCTCTGGGTGCTGATGATCATGCCAGCAGCTTTACCTTAGTCGCCTCTTACGACACCTCGGTAAGAGTGAGGGTGGAAGAAGACTATGTAGCCCAGGTAATCAGAGAACTGGAGAACAGTTTTATTAAACTTAAAAAAAAGGGTTGGTAAAGTGCAGAGAAAGTAAATTACCTGTTTCACGTGCTCATATGAAGTAAGCGAAGTTAAAAGTAGTTAGCGACAGCAATAATCTCAGCTGACGCGAGCGCCGTTGGTCGGTCGTGTCATGCGTGGTATCGAGTGCGCTACTGGTGTCGCGATGGCTACCAAAGTTGTGAAGTGTACCAACTGCAATATAGTTATCAACGAAGTGCTTGCATTCATATGCAATACAATTGATGTGGTTGATAATGTGAGCCTAAGTAGAATATGCATTAGTGATTTTTCTGAAAGTGAAATCTTAGATGCCAAAAATCTACTTTTTGATTCGTTATCAAAAGCAGATCAGAATAAAAAACGAAGGCGTAAAGGAAAATCGCTCCGAGACATCGATGATATTATTTCCATGATAAAAGAAAGTGACCCTGACGAAATTCCCATATTTGTCGCGAGAGATTTACATAGACTACCCCCGGTTTCATTTGACCACGTAGATGTAACCCGATTACTCAAAGATATTGTAAGGGTGCAAAATGAGATTAAAGTGATTAAGGATCAGTATGCTACAAAAAAACCAAGTAAATGAGCTGAAATGTGATTTAGAATCCTTGAAAAATTCTTCGATTGTGAATAATTTCAACGCAAAAGTAAATACAAAAAGAGGCGGCGGATTAATGAATAGTTTTTCGTATGATAGTGGGCCCATGGGATTGCCCCCACTACATAAAGACAGTGATTTATCTCTCACACAAACGGCTTCGCCTGAGACGGCCCTGGAATATCGGAGTATTTCCGCATGTAAATCGTTAGACAAGAGCAATACAACGGTAACCATACCGATTGAAAACCAAGCCGTTGCTATTTCAAACACCAAAGATTCGTTAGCAGAGTGCAAACAACTAACCGGTTTGCCGAGTACTTCGGAGTGCGGTCGCAGCGGCCAAGTGATGACTCACGCGCAACCGTCAGTGGCGGGGTCGGGAACCTGCGGGCGCACAGCTGATAACGACACAGCTGATTTGTCGAAGCCGCTTTTAGCGGATATAGTACAAGGCGATGTATGGAAAAAAGAGGAACCAAATGAAGGATGGATTAAAGTTCAGAGGCACAGATTGAGGAACCGTTTTGCCGGTCTTAGGGGCACGGCAACCACGGAACCCGGCGAGAAATTCAAAGCAGCCGATACAAAAACTCCTCTTTATATTTATAATGTCTCAAAGGATGTATCTGTGAGCGACATAATTAAATACATTGAGAGCAAGACTAGCATAAAAGTGTCCCTTGAGAAAATCAACATGAAAGCCTTCAAAGAATATGATGCTTATAAGGTCTTCGTACCGAAACTAAAATCGGAAATGTTTTTGAAAGAGGATTTTTGGCCGAACGGAATAGCGTATCGTCGTTTTATTAATTTCAGGCATAAAACAGGCCACAAAAGTGGGAATGTTGGCAAAAATAATAATTTCGAATATGAATAGTATGCACACAGCAAATTTTATCACCTACAATTGTAAGAATGTTGTCAGGTCTATCGACTGTGTAAGGAAGTTATGTCATAGGGGTGACATAATTGCACTACAGGAGACGTGGCTTCTGCCACATGATATCTCATCTTTGAGAGATATAGATGAAAACTTCGCTTTCACGGGCGTGTCGGCAGTGGACACCTCGGCCGGCATACTGCGCGGGAGACCGCACGGTGGAGTGGCGCTGTTATGGAGGAAGGCGGTTTTTAGCTCTGTGTCAGTGATTTCATGTGAAAGTGTTCGCCTTGTCGCTATCAAGGTGGTCGTCAAGGAAAGGTCATTTTTAGTATTTTCAGTGTACATGCCGGTAAATTCATTAGACAATTTGCCATTTTTTACGGAGTGCCTTAGTGAGATCAGTGCTATAATTGAAAATAATAATGTGGACACCGTATACATTCTTGGAGACTTCAATGCACACCCAGGTGAGCTGTTTGCCTCTGAATTATTGAACTTTTGTATGGAGCAAACGTGGTCGTGTGTTGATTTAGAATTAATGCCGTCGAATACATATACATTCATAAGTGACGCTCACGGTAGCCGGCGATGGCTTGACCACTGTGTTGTGACAAAAGCTGCGAAAGGTACTGTAATTAGCGCGACTGTGATTCATGACGCATATTGGTCGGATCACTACCCCTTACTATTAGAATGTAATATAGATTTGATTAGACCTAAAGTTAAAATGTCGACTCCTTGCCAAAGTGGTGTAATCTGGGGAGAAAGAAATACCTCTCAAATTGATAAATATAAAGCTTTTTGTGATAACAGACTGAGAGAGTTACATTTTCCCCCAGAGTGTACCTACTGTGCTGATAGCATTTGTAAGGATAAAAATCATTTTTGTATAATAGATAATTTATATAAAAACATTATTGATATACTTTGTGAGGGTGCAGTGTCTTGCCGCAATGACCCAAAGAGGAAAAATCGTAAGCAGGTTATTGGATGGAATAGGCACGTTAGGGACGCTCACGGGAATGCTCGCCGCTGTCTTCAAATATGGCAATTTTATGGAAATCCTACTACTGGGCCCATTTACGAAGACATGGTCGAGTCCAGGAGAACTTTTAAGTCTAAGCTGAGATGGTGCCAGAATAATCAGCAACAAATTAAAATGGACATAATTGCACAGCACCATTCCAGCAAGGATTTTAAACAATTCTGGAAGTCGACTAATAAATTAAACCCAAAGCCGAGCCTTCCCGTGAGCGTGGCGGGCTTCGACAATCCTGTTGATATAGCCGAGGCTTTCAGAGACAGTTTCAAAGTGAACTCTCCACTCGAACCTGCGGCTGGGGAGCTCGACGTCGACAGCTGTCCATCAAACCACCTTGATGTTAGATTTACCGCTAAAGACGTTGCGCGTGTTTTAAAAGATATGGTTCGTGGTAAATCTCCGGGTCATGACAACCTGAGCGTCGAGCATCTACGCTATGCAGGAGTCCACTTACCGAGGGTGCTATCCCTACTTTTCAATTTATGTATGAACCATTCCTACCTGCCTAAGGATCTTATGCGCACAATAGTAGTACCTGTGATCAAAAACAAAACGGGGGATGTTTCGGACTTGTCGAACTACCGGCCAATATCACTGGCAACGGTGGTGGCAAAAGTGTTGGACCGCTTGCTTGATCAACAGCTGGCCAAACACATTCATCTTAATGATGCTCAGTTTGGTTTTCGACCAGATTTGTCGACGGAAAGTGCTGTGCTGTCTCTCAAGCAAGTGGTCAAATACTATACAGCCAGGAAAACACCAGTGTACGCATGTTTTCTAGACTTGTCCAAGGCATTCGACCTAGTTTCATACAATGTTCTTTGGGAAAAGCTGAGAAGTGAGACAAGTGTACCTTGCGAAGTAGTATCTTTGTTCCGCTACTGGTACAGCCATCAAAAAAAACAGTGTGAGGTGGGCTGGCGCTTACTCGGATATGTATGGGTTGGAGTGTGGAGTAAGACAGGGCGGGGTTACGTCTCCTCGACTCTTCAACCTTTACATAAACCGACTGATCGCGGAGCTCACCAGCACCAATGTCGGCTGTCATATTGACGGCGTTTCAGTCAATAATATCAGTTACGCGGACGACATGGTGCTGCTGAGCCCCTCGATAGGTGCGTTGCGTAAATTAATACGTATTTGTGAGTCCTATGCCGTGACCCATGGACTCAGGTACAACGTGGTTAAGAGTGAGTTTATGGTATTTAAAGCTGGTACAAAGTGTCCTCAATCAGTGCCTCCTTTAACTCTAAATGGTTCTCCTCTTAACCGTGTATCACACTTTAAGTATCTGGGGCACTGGGTTACGGAGGACCTATCTGATAATATGGACATTGAGAGGGAGCGCAGGGCGCTGGCCGTCCGCTGCAATATGGTAGCCCGTAGGTTTGCTCGCTGCACTCGGCATGTTAAAAAGACCCTTTTCAGGGCATATTGCCAGTCTTTTTATACGAGCAGCTTATGGGTGGTCTATACACAGCGGGCGTATAGCGCGTTGCGAGTCCAATATAACAATGGGTTTAGGATGCTGATGGGACTTCCACGATTTTGTAGCGCGTCCGGCATGTTTGCCGAGACATATACTGATGGATTTCACGCCATAATAAGGAAGCGGTCCGCGTCACTTTTACATCGCTTGCGTGAGAGCACCAACACCATCCTTAAAACTCTGGTGGACAGGTGGGACTCGCCATTGCTGCAGCACTGGATTCGTCTCCAAATGCTTGTGAGATAGGCGCAAGGTGCTGCGGCGGGGGTAGGTTCTCCTGTCTTAATAATTTAATGTAATTTTTCTTATTTTTTGTTACTAACCAATTTCATTTATATTCTGTTTTTACTAACCAATATGGGCCTGTAATTTTACTTTTGTTGCCTGAAATAAATAAATAATAATAATAATAATAAACGTTGAGCTCGTTATAGTGTTGTACAATTTAATATCGATAACGTAAAAACCGTCGTTGCAGTGTTGGCTGTTTGCGTACGACTGTATCTGATCCATATTTATATTTTTTTATTTTTGTTTTATATTTTCCCGGCAGAGTAGAATAGGCCACCCTCTCTCTTACCGAGGTGTCGTAAAAGGCGACTAAGGTAAAGCTGCTGGCATGATCATCAGCACCCAGAGAAGGAAAACTCTGCATTTCAAAACCCTCGCCAACCCGTCTGCCAAGCGTGGTGAGTATGGCAATTACCCCTCATGTGATTGAGGGAGGCCCGTGCCCCAGCAGTGGGGACTTAAATGGTCTGATGATGTTTTATATTTTTAATATCATATTAGGGCATATTAGATATAGTCGGCATACGGTTTACGCGACCTAATTTGGAACTTTTTTTTTTATTATATGAGAGGTGGCAGATGAGCAGACAGATTCCCAGATGGTAAGCAATTCCAGTGGAGTCACAAGTGCGCTGCCAACCTTTTCCCTTCCCCCCATTGGGCCTCCGGTAACCTCACTCACACGGCGAAACACAGCGCAGGCGCTGCTTCACGCCGGTCTTCTGTGAGACAGTGGTATCACTCCGGTCGAGCCGGCCCATTCATGGCGAAGCGTGGCTCTCCCACATTTAAAATGAACTAATGGTGTTATGACACAACGCCCCTATGTCCATGTCACTGAAGTGCCTTCTGATTGTAGTCGCACTGTAGGTACTGTAACTATGGAAACGTTTTCGTTACTTGCCGTGTAACACTCATAGAGTTACAAAACTTGTGGAATGTGGAAAAACGGAATTTGCCGTTTTCGGAAAAATGTCACAGAGTGTGAAAGAGATCCAACCGGCCCTGACGCAGATTCTATACGGGTGCGGTAGAGAAAGAACGTATCACGTCACCCTATTAAAAGGCACACTATGTTTAGGGTGCATGTCTATGTTTACAACGTTGCCAGATATTTAAAAAAAAAAATCCGATTCTATCTATAAATAATTTTGCGGCTGTCAACTTGGTGGTTAAGGGAGCTGATGGAAGATCATTCGTGAACAGTCGCATATAGGCCCAGGGTGCCGATATGGCAGATTAGCGCGCCTTTAAGTCGAAGAAAGGAAAGCAGTGCAGAAATCATCAAAATCAAAATCAAATAATTCTTTATTTGCATAGGCTTGTACACAGCACTTACAAATCGTCATACATTTGAATGATTTAAAACTATTTATAAGTACTTATGTAATAATTTACATGTTAATACATATATATGTTGATACATAAAATATACTAAAAAAAGTAAATAAACATAATGCGATTCTACCACCGGCTCGGAAAGTTGTTTCTGGTCGAGAAGATCCGGCAAGAAACTCGCCAGTTACTCTTTTTAATCGCAACTTTTTTTACAATGGTTTATTATCCTCATACCAAGTCATACAGTCTAATGCAACACAAATAGAATGAAGCAAATTAAAAGCTAAATATGAGGTAAACCGAAGCGGACCAGTCCCCAATATAATGCAGTGCACACTAATATTATTTTCAGATTCAATCTTAATTCGCACACGCCATTCATTTGACAATCATCTCTTGTAAGATTTAAAAAAGTGGTACCTAACTAAAAATTTTAATCATGCTTTAATTTCAATTGTGACATGAATGGCACGCCACTGAACCGCAAAAGAGCCCTGTTAGTCGTTGATATCGATACAGTTTTATCGACATTTCAGCGGTTTATTTACAGACAACACTAGTCGTTAGTGCTGCTGACTGTACTTTGCCGTAATGGGCATTAATTGTTGCGGTGTATCTTGTAATAGCTGGTAATTGTAGTGATGACAATTTTCTTATACAGGGTGTATTTGTTAACAAGTAATCATCTCATATGGAAAGCCAACAGCCACTTTAGCTTGCTAATGGACAACATTTCATATTTTTAACATGTCCATATTGTTTTTGTATATGAAAATAGACATAAAATGAACAGACCCATATTTTTTCTTTTTTCAAAATTTGTCCATTTTCATGCATAAAATAATTGTTGAAATTCTTTATATTCTAAATAGACGTAAGCGCCAAATGACGTCATCGGACGGCTGAATACAGCGATATTCCTTTGCTTATCATTGTTTTAATAAAAAAAAAGGTACTACTGTCAAAGGTAAATAATACTAGTGTCAACATTGTCAACGTAATTCATTCATTCAACGTTGACAAGTTGTCTTTTTTTTGACAGTTGCATGTCATGGGTTTGGCATTTCGTAAATTTAAAACTATAATGTGCTAAGCCAAGAAATATTTTACATTCTGCCGTCCGATGACGTCATCTTACGTTTTTTAGTTTATATTTTTTTTCTCAGTAAATAAGCAATATAAAAAATGAATAAATTTATATTTGAGCAGCGGAAAAGTAAATAAAGAATTGGTATTTTTTGTTTCAGAGCTTAGCAATTTTGAAATATTGTCCATTCTGATGCCGATGTCGATGACTTTGATTCTGTCGGGTCACCGTGTTCCGGATTCGATCGCAGCAAAACGCCGAGTATAGTCATATATAATTTGTCGCTGAGCGAATGTACAAGTCTGTTTCTAATCTTAGAGAGCCACGTTTTGGCACGAACGGGCCGGCTGGACCGGAGTAATACCACGGCCTCACAGAAAACCGGCGTGAAACAGCACTGTGATGTGTTTCGCTGCGTGAGTGAGGTACCGGAGGCCCAATCCGCGGGAAAGGGGGAAGGTTAAAGGTTGTCAGCACACTTGTGATTCCACTGGTGTTGTGGATGACTATAGGCGGCGTCAATCGCTCACCATCAGGTGATCCGTCTGCTCGTCTGCCACCTAGCACATAAAAAAAGATATGATTTTTTGGGTAAGTATAGCATCCGCTCCGAAGTTGTTTAATATAGATTTATTATAATTATTATGGTTTAGTAGCTAACAATTTAAATCAATTGGTGTCGCTAGTTAGGCTACCCGTCGCCTTAAGTACATAATCACTTAAAAAATTTTCGACAGTCTTCGGGTGGGACTCGAACCCGAAAACTGTCGAAAAAATATTGCTTTCTTATCTTAGATTTTCGATAGTACTAGATTCATAAATCAAAGTCTTATCTTTTACAAGTTAAGTCTTTACTTAAGGACTGGTATCACGAAAACTAGGCGACATCCAGGGCCGGCTCTAGCCCAAAAAGCGCCCGGGCGCAATCAATAACTGGCGCCCTCGTGTTACAAAATGCGCGAACAAAATGGAATACTTACAACATGTTCGACTACCTATGGGCAGTCGCTTCATTGTAATTATCAGGCATCCTCAATCCTATATCATAGTCTAGTACGCTTCGAAGCGACGGCATTGGACGCAACTGGGAATCACGCGCTAAGATGAGGAGAACGATCAGAGCCGCGCTTCGGCATCAATGGGCCGGCTCGACCGGAGTAATGCCACGTCCTCACAGAAAACCGGCGCGTTTAGCAGTGCATACGCTGTGTTTCGCTGCGTGAGTGACGGTACTGGAGGGCCAATCCAGGGGAAGGGGGTTAAAAGGTATTACCTGGTGTTGCAGGTGTCCATGGGCGGCGGTAGTTGCTTACCATCAGGTGATCCGTCGGCTCGTCTGCCACCTATATTATAAAAAAAAAACTCGCGCCCGCTCCTTGCGGAGCGTTACAGTGGTGGCTTTATACGTAGCGAGGGGCTCTCGGCGCCCTCTAACTTCTGGCGCCCGGGTGCACCGCACCCTTGCACTAAAGGTAAAGACGCCCCTGGCGACATTTAAAGTCTGGTAGAAATCAAATCCATCGTGACAGCGCTGAAGTAATTTTAAAGGTTTATTTTAGTTAACTATTTAGTGAACAAAAGAACAAAAACACAAGAAAATAAGTCCCTAGAGCCCTTGCACTGTCTATCCATAGGAATAAATACATAAATAGATAAGGTGATGGGAGCTTGCGCAGACCGGCGCCAGAGTGCCCCAGTGCGCGTGCACCCGCGCTGTAAATGTGTGCGTGCGCCAAGCGACCTATGTAGACTGTTACTGTACTGTTCTACATGGGGCCTATAACACCGCGCTGCGTCGCATACTACAGGCGCCAGAGTGCTCGAGTACGCGTGCACCCGCACTGTCAATGTGTGCGTGCGCTAAGCGACCTATGTAGGCTGTTACTGTAATGTTCTACATGTGGCCTTTAGCACCGCGCTGCGTCGCATATTGCAGGCGCCAGAGTGCCCGAGTGCGCGTGCACCCGCACTGTCAATGTGTGCGTGCGCCAAGCGGCCTATGTAGGCAGTGACTGTACTATTCTACATGTGGCCTATAACACCGCGCCGTGGGTGTGGGTGCTCCATGTACTATTCTACATGTGGCACCGAGTATACGTGCACTCATGGCAATGTATGATATTAGGCTGCTACTAATGTACTATTTTACATGTGGCTTGTACTCATAACAGCATGCAGGTTCTATTTCCAAGTTATCAGATGATTGCTACTATTTCGTCCCGTGTTTTCTCTACTCTGGGGAGTAGTGTATTGCCTATAAATATTTAACTACAAGCGAAGCCAAATTGGCCTAAATTTTGGCTACACGTGTAGTTTCAACATCCCATAAAGGCGGTTGGCTCGAACTAACTTTGACTTGGGTAACAAAGATGCGGGCTCATGAAAAACATAATTAGTTCCCGAGTGTTTCATGAATTTGATTTTGCTAGGTGAGAAGTAGGTAAATATTGATGTCTCGGTGGTGGCGCCACTGTGTCGCACTTGTTCACCACACCCCGAAATTGTATTGTGTTTGTTGTTTTCTTTTTATTTTATGCTTTGTATTGTACCTGTTGTGTCTCGCTCTAGAATGTTGACTTTCTGTATTAATATGTATTTAATATATATGTGCCATATCGTACACTTCTTTTAATATGTATAATACGTGTATTATATATCTATTCCCACCTTCATTATATATTGTATTCCTTCTTTAATTACTAGTATGTATTAGTATTTATAGCTAGTATATATTTATTTAATATAATGTATGTATGTATATATCATACTCGTATTTATACAATGTCTTTTTTTTTCTCTTTTTCTGACTTGCACTGCCTTACCCCTTTTCTTAATTCGCTATACTTTTCCTCTACCCTGAGGTTGTCTGGAAGAGATCGCTATTGGCGATAAGACCGCCTACATTGTTTTAGTATAATAACTTATAATAATTCTCACAACATCTCATACGTTGTCCTGATTCCGTACTAAGTAGATTAAGCACTTGTGTCACAGATATCAGACAACAGAGGAACACAAACATATACTTAAATACATATATTTACACCCAGACACTGAACAAACACAAGTGTTCATCACACGAATGTTTGTCCAGGGTGGGGATCGAACCGACGACCATTGGCGTAAGAGGCAGGGTCACTACCAATTGCGCCATCCGGTCAGTCTAACTTAGACTAAGATCTGTAAATTTGGTGCAATAAAGTGTATCTATATATCTATCTATCTTCTTTTAGATCCTATCTAACTCAGTCGCAACCAGGTTCCACCAGAATACCAGTTCTGCTGCGGCATCGCAGATAATGCCGTAGCAGCAAATGCTGAGGTTAGGACCTGATTGGCCATGGCCACACCCTTCTCTTATTCCTCACAAAATATGTATATCCACTTTTAAATGTTTCCGCTGTTGTACGAGTATAGCAACTACCTATGCTTTGCATCTATTCATATGTAATGTCGTTCTGTATTATTTGTGTATTGTTTGTGGCCAATAAATGTATTTTCTTTTTTTTTATGTGATAGGTAGGCAGACGAGCAGACGGATCACCTGATGGTAAGCGATTGCCGCCGCCCATGGACACCCGCGACACCAGTGGAGTCACAAGTGCGCTGCCAACCTTTAAACTCAACTTTCCCCCGGATTGGGCCTCCGGGACTCTGGGAACACTTTGGCTCCTGTAGCGACGATTTTGGTTGGTTAAGCATCCTTAGCACCCGGAAAACCAGTGGAGCCATAAGTGCTTTTTTACCAGGGGAAACCATCATGGCCGTCAGCTTGCTACGTGTAGGGAACAAGGTGGTGTGTGGGACTCTGACCCTAACCAAAACCCCTGGGGTGTCTATCTCTGCGCAATAGCGGTCGGAAACCTCACAGCTGGGAATAGACCGCACCGCTGATCGCGCTCGCCGCTTCGACCCTATCTGGCGCAATGCAGCTCAGCTTGCTGTACGACCTACCAGGACACCCGGTAACATCGTGCCCCCGCGGAGTTCCCAGCAGTGGGTATGCTCACGTACTGCAAAGGCCCGTTTAGTCGCCTCTTACAACAGGCCGGGAATATCTTGGCAGTATTCCGCCACTTAGCCACAAGGCACGAGCCACAAGTGCTTTACCAACCTTTACCCGGATTGGGCCTCCGGTATCCTCACTCACACAGTGAAAGACAGTACAGCGCTGATAATAAATAACCAATTAGATTCTCAATACGGACACACTAAAAAACGGCCATTCAAAACTTGTTTACTATGACTAATTGTCCTTTGAACGGAACACTGTGAAAACAACACCTGTCAACCAAAAATAACATCAACAAAAATAACTAAAGTACGAGTAAATAAGAGTCTCTTAAAATATTCCGTGACGCGTGCGACCAAAAGACTGTCATTACGTTCACAAAGGAAGTAGGTCAGGCGCCCTCTCTCGGCTGCTGGCGACAACTTTAGGCGAGGAAAGGGTTATTTCTGCTAATGTCAAACAAAAATGTATCACACGTCATAGGCAAGGTCGCATAGCATATGACAAAGCGCACTCTGGCGCTCGCAGTATGCGATGCGCGTGTTATAGGTCGTTTGTAGAACAGTACAGGAACAGCCTACATATTCTATGTCGCTTGGCGCACGCACACATTGACGGCGCGGGTGCATGCGCACTCGGGCACTCTGGCACCCGCAGTATGCGACGCGGCGCGGTGTTATAGGCCACATGTAGAACAGTACAGTAACAGCCTACATAGGTCGCTTGGCGCACGCACACATTGATAACGGGGGTGCACGCGCACTCGAGCACTCTGGCGCGCGCAGTATGCGACGCGGCGCGGTGTTATAGGCCACATGTAGAACAGTACAGTAACAGCCTACATAGGTCGCTTGGCGCACGCACACAATTGATAACGGGGGTGTACGCGCACTCGAGCACTCTGGCGCCCGCAGTATGCGACGTGGCGCGGTGTTATAGGCCACATGTAGAACAGTAACAGTAACAGCCTACATAGGTCGCTTGGCGCACGCACACATTGAGTAACGGGGGTGCACGCGCACTCGAGCACTCTGGCGCGCGCAGTATGCGACGCGGCGCGGTGTTATAGGCCACATGTAGAACAGTACAGTAACAGCCTACATAGGTCGCTTGGGCGCAACGCACACATTGATAACGGGGGTGCACGCGCACTCGAGCACCCTGGCGTGCGCAGTATGCGCACGCGGCGCGGTGTTATAGGCCACATGTAGAACAGTAAACAGTAACAGCCAACATAGGTCGCTGGCGCACGCACACCTTGACAGCGCGGGTGCACGCGCACTCGGGCACTCTGGCGCCCGCAGTATGCGACGCGGCGCGGTGTTATAGGCCACATGTAGAACAGTACAGTAACAGCCTACATAGGTCGCTTGGCGCACGCACACATTGATAACGGGGTGCACGCGCACTCGAGCACTCTGGCGCGCGCAGTATGCGACGCGGCGCGGTGTTATATTATTATTATTATTATTATTTATTTATTTCAGGCAACAAAAGTAAAATTACAGGCCCATATTGGTTAGTAAAACAGAATATAAATGAAATTGGGTTAGTAACAAAAAATAAGAAAATTACATTAATTATTAAGACAGGAGAACCTACCCCCGCCGCAGCACCTTGCGCCTATCTCACAAGCATTTGGAGACGAATCCAGTGCTGCAGCAATGGCGAGTCCCACCTGTCCACCAGAGTTTTAAGGATGGTGTTGGTGCTCTCACGCAAGCGATGTAAAAGTGACGCGGACCGCTTCCTTATTATGGTTATAGGCCACAAGTAGAACAGTACAGTAACAGCCTACATAGGTTGCTTGGCATACGCACACATTGTCAGCGCGGGTGCACGCGCACTCGGGCACTCTGGCGCCCGCAGTATGCGACGCGGCGCGGTGTTATAGGCCACATGTAGAACAGTACAAGTAACAGCCTACATTGGTCGCTTGGCGCACGCACACACTGACAGCCGGGTGCACGTGCACTAAGCACTTTGGTGCCTTTATTAAGGTGGTACATAGGTGAAAATGTCATGCAATTATTTATACTAGTACAAGTTTTATAGTGTACTCTAAGAACTAAACTGAATTTCTCAGTGTAGCACAGCAACACTTGAGGAATAATTAAATTTCTCGCCAGCCAACGTCTTTGTTGGTCGGTATAAGTTGTGCAGAAATTCCTGCTAAGTTTGTAGGTCGAGCAGACATCAAGATTTAATGACTTCGTACTTTGAATTAATTAATATGGATTGACTAGTCTTTTGCAGTGCTAATTTATTTTCGGCTAAATCAACTTTCAAATGATTTTTGAGTGTAAAATAAATACATGTCTACCTAAAATTCTTTTGATTTTTTTTGTGAAATAGGGCGCGTATGAGCAGTGACTGCCGCCGCTCATGGACACTCGCATCACCAGTGGAGTCACAAGTGCGCTGCCAACCCTTTAAACCCCCCTTTTCCCTGGATTAGGCCTCCAGTACCTTCACTCACGTAGCCAAACTCAGCACCACACTGCTTCACGTTTTCGGTGAGGCTGTGGTATAAGTGGCTGGACCAATTATGCCGAAGTGTAGCTCTTGATATTGTAACTTATACCTGTACTTTGTTTATGTGCAATAAACAGAATATTTTATCCATCGATCTAACGTCAAGTCACAAAAATATTCATTTTCTGGAGAACTGACGTAGCAGAGCCACGCTTCGGCACGAATGGGCCGGCTCGACCGGAGTGATACCACGGCCTCACAGAAAACCGGCGTGAAGCAGAACTGTGCTGTGTTTCGCTGCGTGGCAAAGGGGAGTTTATAGGTTGGCAGCGCAATTGTGACTCCACTGGTGTTGGGTCCATGGGAGGCGGCAATCGCTTACCATCAGATGATGCGTCTGCTCGTCAGCCACCTATTTCATTAAAAAAAACTTTCATACATTTTCGGTCTATATGAAAGACTACAATCTGGACATCTTTAAAGCAAGAGTGAACAGGCATCTTCTAGGCGAACGCGTTACATCCTAGACCTCATCCTCACTTTCCATCAGGTTGTGATGAAGCCACCGATCTGTGGGTCAAGCGTTGGTTTACAAATAACAAAAAAAAAATGCCGTCCAAAAAAAAATACTGCGTTCATTAGGACTTGTCCTCCTGATGTGTAAACATATAAATTTACATTGCAAAAAAGAAATCGAATGCATTTGGTGTATTCCAATTATCTAAAGCTCTGCCGGATTCGACGATAAAGGCTAAATAAGCCGCGTGGGCTGATGCACTTCAAAGGTTTTAAATTAGTGTCTAGCGGATTTTAATGTACAAACTTGGTGTTTATTTACGCAGTGAAGTGCCGCAACGTGATCCTAATAATGAGAATCATTGGATTGTGTCGTTTTTAACACTACTATTGTGTGTCGGGTGAGTTGTCTCGTGAAAACTTGCTTGGACCTAAAAGAGTCTTAAAATCTGCGATTGCTTTTAGAGTGATATCCGCTGAATCCGCAGGTCGATAAAATATACACTGGCGTTTTTTGAGTAACAAAAAATTCAAAATTCAAAAGTACTTTATTTGCATATGCTTATATACAGCTCTTACAAATCGTCATACATGAAAAATATAAATAATATATTTACATAGATATAATTTAGGCGAGAAATATACATATATTATACATGTAATTAAACATATATGTCGATACAAAAAATATACTAAGAAGTGAATAAATATAATGTGATTCTACCACCGGAATCGGAAAGTTGATTCTGACGAGAAGATCCGGCAAGAAACTTTCCAGTTACTCTTTTTAATCACCAAAATTTTTTTAAGTACAGTATCATGGGTGTAGGCGAACAGTTTATCATTTTCACAAATTATTGTCATTTAAGTAATCATTAACTGTATAATAGGCTTTTGCCATTAAATATTTTTTAACATGTGTTTTAAATTTAGGCATTGGTAAATCAACAAGCTTTTGTGGTGGGTGGTGAGTGACTGTGACTTTGACTGACTTCGACTGTTGACTGCCTGCTTATTCTCAAAAAGTTACTTGATATTGGCAAATAATCTTCGGGTGGAGCCATATTTAAAAAAAAGGATTTTCGCTGTCTAGATGTCTTATGATTTACCTCTTTATGAATAGTACAGAAGATAATTTTACTGTGTAACAATAGAAATAGGTATTCCTTATACATAAAGTATGGGTGAGAAAATTTTCTCATAAAAATATACCTAAGGAAAATGCAATCCGCGTAACCAGGAAAACTGTCCATGTCAATCTAATCCAGGATATAAGTGCTTATAAGAATAATAACAAATAATATCCTCCAACGGAATTCAGCTACGGCGGCCAATCTCAACGATCAGCCACGTACGCAGGATATATTATAGTGCTCAAGTGTATGCGCAAATACAAGTTTACTCTCTATTTCCTTACCCTCATATTCCGATAGGACACCAGGGTGACACGACCGGAGAGGGATCGGGCGCAGGACCAACGGCTTAACGTGCTTTGCTCCGGGCTGACACTAAGAATTTCTCACCGAAAAAATAGGTACAAATTTATATTAAATCAAAATAGCGGAAGATACCGCACGTCCCTTCAATAGGGTATTTGATTTTGACATCTGGGAAAGCACTTTTTGAGCCCCATCGAAGCTAGGGATCTCAGTCCCAAACAACTAATATACTTTCTGAAAAGTGTAGGGTTTGGGACTGATATGTAGCACAATGGCGATCATCATCATCATCATTTCAGCCAATAGACGTCCACTGCTGGACATAGGACCTCCCCCAATGTTCTCCACACAGATCGGTCCTGCGCCGCCCGCATCCAATGGATTCCCGCGATCTTCACCAGATCGTCGGTCCACCATGTGGGAGGCCTACCATAGCTGCGACTTCCTGTACGTGGCCTCCACTCGTGGACCTTTCCGCCCCAACGGCCGTCTGTTCTCCTCGCTATGTGCCCTGCCCATTGCCACTTGATGCACGCAATCTTTTGGGCTATGTCTGTGACCTTAGTTCTCCTGCGGATCTCATCATTTCTGATACGATCACGCAGGGAGACTCCGAGCATAGCCCTCTCCATTGCTCTCTGGGTGACTTTGAGCCTCCTTAATCCAGTGGCAATTACAACAGATCAAACTGGTCTGAAAAGGACCTGCATAGCCGCCCGCTTAAAAAAAATCAACGAAAAATTATTAAGCCACAGATCCCTTTAAAACGATACGAAACTTCGTCGACGTAGAGTAGATTCCACCGTGATGTATGGTAATGGCTGTTATCTCAGCCATAGAATGAATGGAGGTCACATAAACTTTAGGTATCAAAGCCTGCTTACCTGGGAATACTTTATTTTACTTTTGAAGGTTAAGGTGACGGGCACACTAGCGACGCCAATCGATTTCAATTTTTAGCTACTAAACCGGATCTTTTTCAAACTATTTCTAGATTACAATCTCTTGGCAAACACCTATACTATTTATTTAATACTTATAGTTAACTGTTTGGTTTGCTTTTGCACTCGAATTTATCAATTTTGGCGCGTATCAATTTTTCGCATACAAAAACGGACCCAACATTTGTGCATGGTTATTTAATAAATAGTATAAGAGTTTGCCGAGAGATTGTAATGCCGAAATTGGTTGAAATAGATCCGGTTTAGTAGCTACAAAATAAAATCGATTGGCGTCGCAAGTATGCCCTACCCGTCACCTTAAGGTCGGGTACTTCTTCTTTTTCTTTTTTACAATTTCCAAGATGCAGCCTCTCGGAAAACACTCATACTATTTATTTAATACAACCGTTGCGGATAAAGAATGGGATCAGAAATGGCGGCGCATCTATTCACTTCTCGCTCGCACAATATTTGCGTCTATACTCGCACCCCACGAGTGCGAGAGCTTTTGGGTCTGCTTTTGCACTCGAAATTTGAATTACTATAGAAATATACATATTGATATATATATACTATAGAAATATCATTATTATATTTCTTTAGTCGGTTTCACCTTAATATCAATTACGTTCGGTTCAATATCGATTCAGAAATTGTAACAAATTGTCGTAACTAGATGTGTGTGTCTGTACAAATAGTTTGAAAAACAGCGGTTTTAAGGTTCCGTACGTACGGTCAGCATCAAAAATAGCTTAACACTTTAGTACCATGTCATGTTGGCTGCCTCAATGGCGCAGTGGTTAGTGGGTCGCACTTCAAAGCGACGGCTGCGCAAGAGGTCCCGGGTTCGATCCCCGGGTCGGGCCAAAAATTTGTACCTAAGTTTTCGATAAGAAATACTTAGTGTCAGCCCGGAGTCTGGAAGTTGGCAGTCTTGTACCCCCGTGCCTCGGAAAGCACGTTAAGCCGTTGGTCCTGCGCCCAATCCCTCTCTGGTCGTGTCCTCACAGAATACCGGCGTGAAGCATCGCCTGCGCTGTGTTTCGCCGTGTGAGTGAGGTTACCGGAAGCTCAATGGGGGAAGGGGAAAAGGTTGGCAGCGCACTTGTGACTCCACTGGTGGTGCGGGTGTCCATGGGCGGCGGAATTGCTTACCATCAGGTGATCCGTCTGCTCGTCTGCCACCACTTATATATAAAAAAAAAACGTTGGTGTCCCATTGGAATACGAGTGTAAGGGAATAGCGAGTGCACTTGTGTTTGCGCACACACTTGAGCACTATAATATATCCTGCGTACGTGGCTGATCGTTGAGATTGGCCGCCGTAGACGTAATCGGATGGAGGATATTACCATGTCAAAGTAACTGTTCTGCCTATTATAGGCAGTTTCCAAGGGGTTCGTAAAAATGTTACTTCGACATGGTACTAGCGTGTTAAGCTACTTTTGATGCTGACCATACTATGGACTCCCAAAACCACCCAACTTTGTTTTTTCATTATGGCGGACAAACGAACAGGCGGCTCATCGTCAGCCCATTTAAGTCCCCACTGCTGGGGCATGCGCCTACCTCCATCACATGAGGGGTAATTGCCATACTCACCACGCTTGGCAGACGGGTAGGCGAGGGTTTTGATATAAATGCAGAGTTTTCCTTCTCTGGGTGCTGATGATCATGCCAGCAGCTTTACCTTAGTCGCCTTTTACGACACCTCGGTAAGAGTGAGGGTGGCCTATTCTACTCTGCCGGGGACCACACGGCCAACAGGCGGCCCACTTTATGTTAAGTGGAGGTGTTGCAGTAAAAAAAGCGACAGCTTTGGACGCAACCGGGAATTGCACGAAGTTTGTATTAAATCTTATCCAAAGACCAAAAGTAACAAAAACAAACATAAATAAAATCCGACCCACACCAGATGGAGTCTTATAATTCGGTTACGTAGTTTCCTGTTCGGAGCGGCCGCCATCTTGGATCCGGTGGCAGTCATAATATCCTGTGGCACATGTCGAGTGTTACAGGCTTTTCGATTCGTGTTGTTATTTTTGTACTTAATAAGATTGAGTTTGCAACCAAATAGATTGCAATTATTTTTCCTTATGAAACCCTTTACATTTATTATTATTATTAATGATGTCCATGGGCGGCGATGATCACTTACCATCAGGTGACACGCTTGCTCGTTTGCCTCTTTCTTTATTTTTTTTAGCTTTTCCAAAAAATCAAGAGAAGAGCGTACTCCTTTTTAAAAAGGCCGGCAACGCATTCTCATCTCTCTGATTTCGCGGATGTTAATGGGCGGCGATGATTGCTTTCCATCAGGTGACTCGCTTGCTCGTTTGTCGCCTCTAGCATAAAAAAATGTGATGCCATCATACGTCATTTTCTGACGGCGGCCATCTTGGATTTAAAATTTGTTACAATAAATATATTCTGCATCTCAAGCCCTTTTATATGATACCCATATTGTGGGAGTTGTGTTAAAACATACAATCCATATTTTTGTGACGACGGCCATCTTGGATTCATTTTTATCCAACATAGCTAAGAACACTCCCCCCTTATTCACCTTAAAAACAAAAAAAAACAAAATCAAAATCGGTTCATTTGTTCGGGAGCTAAGATGCCATACACACACATGCACGCACAGCACGCATACACACACACACACACACACACACACACACACACACACACACACACACACACGCGCACATGCACGCACGCGCGCACACACACACGCACACGCACACGCACACACACACACACACACAAAACGCTACCATCAGGTGATCCGTCTGTTCGTCTGCCACCTATGACATAAATAAGAACGCCATCTAGACGTTACATAGCTCCGTCTCTGCTGTGTTTCGTTGCGTGAGTGAGTGTACCTGAGGCTCAATCCGAGGGAGAGGTGGGTTTAAAGGTTGGCAGCGCACTTGTGACTCCACTGTGGTTGCGTATGTCCTTCGATTACTATAAGGTGATCCGTCTGCTCGTCTTCCACCTATCACAAAATAAAACGCTCCCTATCGAGCCTTCATTTAAATTCGGAGTTAATTTTAGCCTTACAAATAAAGTACATAGTTAAGTTAGTAAGTTAGTTCAAGAAATTAAAAATAAACTTGTAAAGGGAACCACTCAAACATTTGAGTTCGAACTTGCATATCTAAAAAGCCGAGATCCATCCGTTTGCGAAGTTGAGATGGGTACGGTACTTGGAGAGCCAAGTTTAATCGGAATACCACTTTTCTTTTTGGAATTTAAGCCTTTTCAGGATTCTGTAGCCAAAGCGTAAAAACGAGTCCCTATAGCTCAGATTTCGTTGTCTGTCCGTCCGTGTTTCACCAGGCAGTATATGTATACTGTAAAGTTTAAATTTTCACAAATTATATATCTATAAGAATCTATAACAATAAATATAAATATATCGTCAGCCCATTTAATCCCCCACTGCTGGGGCACGGGCCTCCCTCAATCACATGAGAGGTAATTGCCATACTCACCACGCTTGGCAGACGGGTTGGCGAGGGTTTTGATATAAATGCAGAGTTTTCCTTCTCTGGGTGCTGATGATCATGCCAGCAGCTTTACCTTAGTCGCCTTTTACGACACCTCGGTAAGAGTGAGGGTGGCCTATTCTACTCTGCCGGGGACCACACGTGGTGTAAATTTTTACCGAAACACACTGTATTGTTAAAACAATCGATGAGAACTTAGGCTAAAATTTACCGACTCTTTAGATACATTCCCTCAAAGAAGAAAATCTGGAGTGATTTAAACAAGAATTGCCTTTGATATTCTAAACTGTAATTCGATTTGGATTGGTTGGAATTTTCACTTGTTTGTTGTCTGTTAATACAAAAATATCATAAATAATGTGTAACTACGACAATAAGAGGCAAATATTTTATTATGTTACAATAAAAAATAAAAAAATAAATATTTCGACAACATCACATACATTGATCTGACTCCGAGATAGGTAGCTCAAGCACCTGTGTTACGGATATCAGAATCAGAATCAACAGCGGAATTACAAATATAGTACGTATAATAGGTACTTTTCTTCTGTAAATACATACTTATAATCCATACAAACACCCAATGTAATGTAATGAAACTTCATCTTTTCTGTGTTATTGAAGTCGGCGCCTAATCCCAAGAAAGTTAACCCATTGAACATTACAATATTAGAATCTAAATGATTTTTATGGCTTGCTGTTGCTCTTATGAGTCAACTAGTATTACAATTCCGGTAACATATATTTTCATCGTTCTTTTTTTTAATATGGCTCTAACCGAAGCTAATTTGCCAATGTCAAGTAACTTATTGAGAATAAGTAGACAGTCAACAGTCGAAATCAGTAAACGTCACAGTCACTCAATAAAACGCCGGAGTTTTACGTTTTATCGAACAACGGATTCAGCTGAATATCACTCTAAAAGCAATTTTTTTCAGGTTTTAAGACTCTATGAGGTCAAAGCAAGTTGACACAAGACAACTCACTCGACACACAATAGCAGTGTTAAAAACGATACATTTTATCGACCTACGGTTTCTGCCAAGACTACTCTTAACGAAATTAGACCCGGCAAAAACGTATCTCTCAAAAGATTGGAAGTTAAGTTCCAAAGTTATTAACACCTGAAGTGACACAAGCTCAATACCAGCTGTTCTACCAAACATTACGGATGTTTAAGTTTTTATTAAAGCGTCTTTTATTTTGTATAAAATCTTTAAATTATAGAATTAAAATGAAAAATTTTGTCAGCGTATGTTTTTTTCAGCCGTGTGGTCCCCGGCAGAGTAGAATAGGCCACCCTCACTCTTACCGAGGTGTCGTAAAAGGCGACTAAGGTAAAGCTGCTGGCATGATCATCAGCACCCAGAGAAGGAAAACTCTGCATTTATATCAAAACCCTCGCCAACCCGTCTGCCAAGCGTGGTGAGTATGGCAATTACCCCTCATGTGATTGAGGGAGGCCCGTGCCCCAGCAGTGGGGACTTAAATGGGCTGACGATGACGATGATGATGTTTTTAGAAAATAGGTAAATACTTATACGATTATTTTATTGCAGTGGCAACATTGTAGTAACTTTTTTGGTTTTGAATTCCAGTTTCGGGTATAGAATAAGCCTGCTAAGAGACAAATGGATAGACAGCGGCTTACTTATAATGGATCCGTTTGCCCTTTTTAAAACACCAAAAATATTCATAATAAAAATATCTAATATTTTTTATGGAAAACTAGGTCATTTTAGACAATAGTAAGAATAATGGTTACTTGTACGACAGTAATATTATACAAGTACATTACAGAGAATATAAAGGCGACGGGTACGGCACACTAGCGACACCATTAGTTTTTAATTGTTAGCTTAGTAGCTATAACCGGATCTATTTTAAACAATTTTGGGGCTACAACCTCTCGGCAAACACTCATACTATTTATTAAATAACCGAAATTGTTCAAAATAGATCCGGTTTAGTAGCTAACAATTAAAAACGAATGGTGTCGCTAGTTAGGGCTACCCGTCGCCTTAAGGTAAATTTTCGCTTGCACAGCAAGAATAAGTTATACCAACATACCGTTGTAAAAAGATCTGCCAACTTTCTTTAAATTTTCTTTACATCAAAAGGAATCAATGTTGCTACAAGCAAATCTGAGCTTTCTGATCTAACAGTTAAGCATAATATTTTCTGTGCAACAGGTATTACTCTGACAAATTTACGAAAGGTAATATGTGCTCATGGCATTATCAAATCAATTTGAAAACTGACAAACCTTTTCATTATTAGACTGTACAAGAGTAAGAAATGGTGGCTCAGTGGATAAGAACGCAGCCTCCGGAGGTCGTGGTTCGAATCTGAGCATACACCGTGGGAGTGCCACGCTTTGGCATGTATAGACCAGCTTAACCGGAGTGATACCACGGCCTACGTGAGGGTACCGAAGGCCGAATACAGGGGAAAGGGGTAAAGGCTGGCAATGCACTTGTGACTCCACTGGTGTTCCTTTAACGTCGAAAAATTTACGAAATATAATCGCATATATTTTTAAGTAGGTAAATATTTTTAAAATAATGATAACACAGACATAGATAAAAACTTTTATAAGAGACCAATAACTGTACCTACCTTTTCCAATAATATTTTTTTCAATTTGTCTATTTGCTATTGTAATGTATACTTAACACTTTACAATCGTAAATATAGTATAGTAAATGATCATCATTTTAGCCAATAGACGTCCACTGCTGGACGTAGGCCTCCCCCAATGTTCTCCACACAGATCAGTCCTGTGCCGCCCGCATCCAATGGATTCCCGCGATCTTCACCAGATCGTCGGTCCACCTTGTGGGGGGACTTCCTGTACGTGGCCTCCACTCGAGGACCTTTCCGCCCCAATGGCCGTCTGTTCTCCTCGCTATGTGCCCTGCCCATTGGCACTAGAGGCATGCAATCCTTTGATCTATGTCTGTGACCTTAGTTCTCCTGCGGATCTCATCATTTCTGATACGATCACGCAGGGAGACTCCGAGCATAGCCCTCTCCATTGCTCTCTGGGTACTTTGAGCCTCCTTAATGGCACATTGTAAGCGGCCACGTTTCGGTTCCGTATGTTATCACTGGCAATACACACGCATTGAAGACTTTCGTCTTGAGACACTGCGGTAGATGGGCCGAAAATATGCTGCGTAGCTTCCCGAACGCTGCCCAGCCGAGTTGGATTCGTTGATCGACCTCTTTCTGGAAGTTGGACTTCCAGAAAGAGGTAGTATTTAATATAAATAAATAAATATAATAGAACAGCATTATCAACAACAACAAGACTACAGAATAAATAGTTCTGCGTTAGGTTTCTTCGTTTAAAAGAGTCAAAAATAAAAACATTAGAGTTGTTGCACAATAACCCAGTCATGTTTCTCGACACAACTTATTCAAAAATGTATTCGCTACCACTCCCCGAGATTGCTCACTTCAGTTACAGCCTCAGTTTTCAGCTTCAGTTCCCCTGCACTTTAGATTTCATCGCATCAACTCACTGAAATGAAAGCTGTGTTGCTTCAGAAAATATATGAAAACTCTAAATCAACTATTGTGGTTTTGCCTAAACAGTTTTTAAAATGCATACACAATTGTCTCGATTTTTCTGGAAAATTTCAGAGAAAAACAAGATAAATAAATCATAAATAAATAAATTCGTTCATACAACCCTCCACCTCATTTTAGATTCCCGGTGTGATTCCCGGTTGCGTCCAAAGCTGTCACTCTGGAGCCCGGGGTACGCTTGGACCATAATTCAGCACTAATTACAAAGAAGCGACTGCCGTCTGACTTTCGCAACCCTTTTCAGGGGGACCAGTCCCAACTGAATGATAGTTACACGTTATAGAAACTAACCGAAACGTGCAGGTTTCCTCACGAAGTTTTCCCTCACCTCCGAACTAATGGTAGAAATACACAAATTCATTCATACAACATCTCATACATTGATCTATTTCCATACTTAGTAGCTTAAGCACTCGTGTTATGGATATCAGACAACAGAGGTATTATAAATATGTACTTAAATATATAAAACCCAGATGTTGAAAATTTAATTTTCCTTCACTGCCTTTCCCGTCATGTCCCATAGGCATGGGACGCTTTACTCACCCGTATATCCATAACACGCTTACTTAAGCTATTAAGTTTGGAATCAGGATGATGAATGTCGCCTGATATTCAC
Source organism: Marasmia exigua (assembly GCA_019059595.1). NCBI lineage: Eukaryota > Metazoa > Arthropoda > Insecta > Lepidoptera > Crambidae > Marasmia > Marasmia exigua. Next base: position 5,249,916 of record CM032492.1, read on the forward strand.
GATCAAGCCATCTATCAATCTGATATATTACGTCCTGTGTACTTGGATATAGCAGAGATTGGCTGCCGTAGACGAAATTTCGGCTAAATGTAATTAATGGGCAAATTATAAAAAAAACATAAGAATAGTTGATAACTTTATAGGATCTTTTTGCAATTTATTCTTAAGTAAATAATGCACTTAAAAATGCATTTTCGTGCTCAGGTGCTCATGGCAAAGCAATTAGATTTTTCGTCGGCTTGTAACGCTTTCAGTAGTTTAAATGGTTGAACAGCTCCCCGAAATGTATAAGACGTGGGATCAATTCCCTCCTGAACACGCATATGAAAATTTTAAGTGTTATTTACTTAAAAATTTAGAAAACTCCGTGGATCTACTTTGATCTTCTTCTTTGTTAGTTGAATATACAAGTTTTTTTAGCCAAAGCTTTATTAGTTTTAACATCATTAATGCGTTTTTAGAATTCCGTTTATACGTGCAAATGGACAATTACGTTACTAAGGAGGCGTCTAATATACTCTTATTTATTATTATCTTGCTTTGCCAATTCTTGTAAGGAATATTTTCACCCTCGCTTTGAATTCACACCCATTATACTCGTAGGTAACGATCCGAAATTCTGATATCTAAACTTTTTTAGCCAAACTCGCAAAGCACCGCAGATAACATAAGCCATAACTCCCTAGCTTGAGTGAGGACCGATAATCTTCTTCCAAAGGGTTCTGTATCACCTTATCTTGTACTTTCAGCTCAAGTGCTTGTGGTAACTGTTTTCTGATCGAGGGTCGAAAGATTTATTGATATTTAGGGCTGTATAAACGATATTGATAACGTAATGAGGTATTGGAATTAGTGCATGGGTTTCATCAGGTAGTAATGTTTTTCAGGATGGCAGATTATGAGGAAAGTAAGCAATATTTTTGGGGTTATTTAAGACATAATTTTGTCTGATGGGATCATTAGCTATCCTGAGCACATGGGTATATAGCTAGCATCTCTTTTTTCTTAATATTATTAGAGCCAATTGTCTGTGGCATTTGGAAGACCGCATAGCTTTTAAGACCCTCAATAGATATTATCAGGGAACATTGCTGATATTAATTTACCTGACATACAAACATGAGTTGAAGTCATACAATCATTTGATTTTTTTTCTAGTATGTGAGGTGAAATTGTGGACTAAGTAGAACCAATTACCAAATTAGCTTATTTGGGTTCCTATCGTTGGATTTAACTCCAGAGTAAGATTATAATTTTTTTTAATAAACTCAGCTTACAAATTACACTAATTGTCTGGCAAACTGTTTACACAATTTGTCTGCAGGATCAATTGAGTCCTTAGGCCAATTTAATTTTATGATACTTTAAAGGATTATTCTCAATTAGTAACAAGGGCAACTGTTTGAAAATATCAGAAATCACTAAGTTGGAGATTTCAAAAGAAGGTAAACCAATTTCCTGTCTAGCCCGTTCATACATGTATCTGTCATCAAAAATATCGTCAAAATGTCAAACCCATGTCAAAATAATATCTGCTTAGTACAATAATCTACATTGCTGACGGTAAACATATCCCATGGGGTGTTTTATGTGATTAGCCGAGATTTGCACGGGAAGCTTTTCCCGTGCAAATCTCGGCTAAACTTTTTTGCTCTGCTTTTATCCCTTTAGATGGTAGGTAATATATTTTTTGAAGATGTCCGTAATTTTGGAAGGAAAATCCTTAATGTTTTTTTGTCATATGTAGCAGACGAGCAGACGGATCACCTAATGGTAAGCGATTGCCGCCGCCCATGGACACCCGCGACACCAGTGGAGTCACAAGTGCGTTGCTAACCTTTAAACCTCCCTTCCCCCGGATTGGGCCTCCGGAACCCTGACTCACGCAGCGAAACACAGCACAGTGCTGCTTCACGCCGGTTTTCTGTGAGGCCGTGGTATCACTCCGGTTGAGCCAACCCATTAATGCCGAAGCATGTCTCTCACACGGTGACGGTAATCGGATTTTTTGGGCCGCCAATGGATGGATGACTCACAACACCAATTGAGTCACAAGTGCGCTGCCAACCTTTTAGCCCCGGCCAATTGAGCAATTGAGTGAATTGAAATGGACTCAATAGAGCGACGTGCGAAGAAGCTCATCGATGATGACACACTCTCCGAAGCTGGCCTGCAGAGCCTGGACCACCGTCGACGAGTGGCATGCCTCTCGGTCTTCTACCGGATTCATTTCGGGGAGTGTGCGGGGGTTCTATATAATTTGATCCCCCCCAGCCCAATCCATCATCGGACGACAAGGCGCGGCGAGTGCGTTCATCCTTATGTGGTAGAAATACCCCTTATCCGCACGAAGCGATTTGCTTCCACATTTATAATGCGGACGGCTAAGGAATGGAACTCTCTGCCGAGATCTGTTTTTCCTGACCACTATAATCTGGGCATCTTTAAGGCAAGAGTGAACAGACATCTTTTAGGCAAACGCGTATCATCCTAGACCTCATCGTCGCTTTCCATCAGGTGCGATTGTGGTCAAGCGTTGGCTTATTGACCAAAAAAGAAAAAAAAAATTGGTACCTTTGATCACTCGGTGAAACACAGAGCGGGCGGTGTTAGTATCACTCCTGTCGGGCCGGCCCATTCAAGTTAAAGCGTGGCTGTCCCAACAAATTAATACGTTTAGGCAACCGGGGCAACCGCTTGCCCCAACGTCTTATGACTATTTTTTAAATGATAGGTGGCAGACGAGCAGAGAGTCACAAGTGCGCTGCCAATCTTTAAAGCCCCCTTTCCCCCGGATTGGGCCTCCGGTGCCTTCACTCACCCAGCGAATTTATATCATTTTTGAAGTATGACATTTTAAAAATAATTTGAAAATTAATTCCGAGAAATTCGTTTCCCAGAACTTTATTGTTAAGTTTTTTTTTTCAATAAGATACTATAATAATTATCAGGCTGAGTATGATAATTCAGTAATTTCACTGAACAGCCATGTTAAGACATTGTACCTAATATATTTTCAGCTATCTCGGTCACGTTTTCTTTCCATTCACTCGTGCTCATTTGAGAAGTAAAGAAGGCACAGTAAAGTAAAGATCAGCAAAAAATTGAATTTATTTCATCATTTTGTATCATCATCATCATTTCAGCCAAAAGAAGTCCACTGCTGGACATAGGCCTCCCCCAATGTTCTTCACACAGATCGGTCCTGTGCCACCCGCATCCAATAAATTCCCGCAACCTTTACCAGATCGTCGGTCCACCTTGTGGGGGCGCCACGGCTGCGACTTCCTGTATGTGGCCTACACTCGAGGACCTTTCCGCCCCAACGGCCGTCTGTTCTCCTCGCTATGTGCCCTGCACGTTGCCACTTAAGACATGCAATCATTTGGTCTATGTCTGTGACCTTGATTTTGTATCAACATAAATATTAAATTGTTTAAATGAATCTTGGAAAAATATTTTTTTCTTTGTTTTTATCAGTTACTTATTATTGGTACTTGTTAATGGAGTAAGATTTTAGCTTTTAGCATTTTTTTTTCGTATTTTTATCACGCAAATTTCCCAAAATAATAGGAAAAACGTTTCGACTATAGATTTCCTACGACTATAAACCTAAAGATAATGCTTCTGAGACACCATTGCTGTCATTCTAATAAAGCTACTTGCATGTTACGGATTATAGTGTTGGTCTGGTCAGATATTGATTCCGATGTCCCTTATATTGCTGGTAACAAGGGAATGCAATCCCGACTCGAGATTGCAAATTCGAGATCCTGCGGGATTCATATATTATTTCTAATTCCGCGAGATCCCGAAATTTTAGGGATCCCGCCTAGTTGAGAAAAAAAAACAGATCACTAAAATAGCTAATAACAGCTTGTTTGTGATAGTGAAGTCATCTAAAACAACTTATTACTCGAAAGAAAACAAAAAACCTTTATTATTATTTTGGTAAGCCAACTAAAGAATGATCAGGTTTTAAGGAAATTCACATAGGTAAATTAGGCAATCAAAACAATAATCATATTGCAAGGGAATTAGGAAGTAGTTACCTACGAGTGATTTTGAAAATTACTTCTTAAAAATCGTCGCCGCTTACTGCCGCCCAATCCCGATAACTTGGAACGGGATCTCGTCATAGGATTGGTCCCGAAAAATTACACGAGATCTCGCGAGGTCGGGATCCCGCGGGATCGAGATTGCATTATCATAATCATCATCATAATTCTTTATTGTTCTAAACTGCGGTTTACATGAGAGTAGGTCTTAAAAAAGGTTCTCACAGCTTACCTTTATAGGCATACAATAAGTTAATTTATATCTATAATATAAAAATGAATCGCAAAATGTGTTGGTAAGCGCATAATTCAACAACGCCTGGACCAATTTGGCCAATTCTTTTTTTAAAATGTTCGTTGAAGTTGAAGAGAAAAAATAAAATAATTGTCGGGAAAACCCTAAAAACAGCCCTTTTCTTTTTCACATACAAACGTATTCTAACTAAAACGAAGAATCAATTTGAGTTTTATCGCTATTATATAAAGTTCATATTTGTTGCCACATTACAAATTTTTTTGACAGGACGAAGTCTGTCGGGTCAGCTAGTTTATAATAATTTCATTAAATGATTTTGAATAATTGATTCCGTAATAATATTAATTAAATTTTGAATGTCAATAATTGTGTGGTAAAAGCTAAATAAAAAAATAATAAGGCACGATAACAATAGATTTCAATGTCAATAGAATATAATCCAATTACATAATTGGATTATATTCTATTGACTACAGTAAGGTGAAGTAAGTAAGGTTATACGAACAACAAAATATTCTACGTGAATTTTACTCTAAAATACTCGTCAAGATTATAGAAACAACTATCAATTAGCCAATTTATTAATGTCGTCTTGAATTCCCTTCTTGGAGCAATTGTTATATTTTGTTTCCTCACTGCCAATTACTTTATTACCATTTCACGGTCCCTCCAACGTTTTTTTATTAAAGAAACGTTTCGTTCCTATTTCCAGAAAGGTTCAAAGATATTACTTATGATTCAAGATGTTCAATAGATTAAGTGTCTGCTCAGGAGGGTAAGGGAATTTTCGTGATCAGGTTTTCATGTCAATGGTTCTATTTTGGGAATTCTCTCCTTTGCTAGGCAAAGCTGGATTCTTGCGATAGTTGTCAAATACTTCGCGTGGGCTGATGCAAGTTCAAAGGTTTTAAATGAGTATCTAGAGGTTTTTATTTTAGTGACCAAATTTGGTGTTTATTTGTACAGTGATGTGCCGCGAAGAGATCCTGATAATAAGAATCGTTGAATTGTATCGTTTTTAACACTGCTATTGTGTGTCGAGTGAGTCGTCACGGACAACTTGCTTGGACCTAATAGAGTCTTAAAACCCGCGATTGTGTTTATACCACTCGGTATCGGCAGAATTTGTAGGTCGATAAAACGTAAAATACAGGCGTTTTATTGAGTGAATGTCAGAATCAGAATCAGAATCTTTATTGCTAATAACTGTAGGTATTACGATTTGAGAGGCCGTGTGGTCCCCGGCAGAGTAGAATAGGCCACCCTCACTCTTACCGAGGTGTCGTAAAAGGCGACTAAGGTAAAGCTGCTGGCATGATCATCAGCACCCAGAGAAGGAAAACTCTGCATTTACGTCAAAACCCTCGCCAACCCGTCTGCCAAGCGTGGTGAGTATGGCAACTACCCCTCATGTGATTGAGGGAGGCCCGTGCCCCAGCAGTGGGGACTTAAATGGGCTGATGATGATGAAGGCGTATCTTTTTAACCCCTGACGCAAAAACGACGGGGTGTTATAATAAGTTTATTATTATTATTATATTATTGTATTAAGTGACTAGGAATGCACCCACAGCCCAAACTACTGACTTAAAATTTGGAAAGGGTTTTCTTTTAATAGTGAAAGTGAGCACTAAGAAGGGATTTTTGAAAATTCAACCCTGAAGGGGATAAAAAAGGGGTTTAAAATTTTGTATGAAATTAAGCCATCTTTGATGTTAGAAATGTGTAAATTTGTATTCAGACTAATAATTAATTTGAAAAAAAAGTAACACATTTAACGTTTTTTGAAAATCACCCTTAAAGAGGTGAAATAGGAAGAAAAGCCATATGGGGGTTAAGGGGGCCATTTTTATAAATTCGACCATTAAGGGGGTGAAAAAGGGGTTGGAAGTTTGTATGGAAGCTCGTCGTCTTTGTTAGGAAAGTGAAAATTGTGTAAATACGTACGATTAAATAAAAATAGATAGATTTTGTCCGTCAGCTTTCGCTTAAGATGACAAGTAGGACACACTAGCGATGCCAATCGATTTTAGTATTTAGCTACTAAACCGAATCTATTTTATACAATTTCGGGGTTACAACCTCTCGGCAAACACTTATACTGTTTATTAAATAACTATGCAAAATGTTGGGTCCAAAGCGTACGCGAAAAATTGATTCACGCCAAAAGTGGCCGCTTTTGGCGTGAATCAATTTTTCGCGTACAAAAACGGACCCAACATTTGTGCATGGTCATTAAATAAACAGTATAAGTGCTTGCCCAGAGGTTGTAACCCCGAAATTGTTTAAAATAGATCCGGTTTAGTAGCTAAAATTAAAATCGATTGACGTCGCTAGTGTGCCCTACCCGTCACCTTAAGCGAAAGCTGACGGACAAATCTATCAAAGCAGGGCCTAAATTATAAGGATTAGAAACTTGATTCGATGAAGTTAGAAACTTGGTTTGGTGCCTCGAAAACCACGTTAAGTCGTTGGTCCTGCTGCAGATCGCGTCCACCAATCCGCATTAGGCAAGCGTGGTGATTTAGCCTAACCCCATCATAGTAGCGATGACTTGATTTCTATAGCGGGACAGTATACAGGCTGATACTTGTACGTCCCATTTTCACATGTTCTTTGATTTTTTCTTGTCTAACAAAGTTATTTTTTGTTTACAGGTAAGTCACGAAACAGTAAGCCTGTAAGTTCAGCTATCTACGGCAAAAGAGGTAACGAGAGAGGGTAACGAATAACCATTACTTACCTGATAAGGCGTCTGAACGAACCCTAATTTTTTATCTTCATTACGTTTTGACAGACTTTATTATTTAAGCACAGTCAACTCCAAAAATATGTATACACTTTAGGACGTTGTCACAATATATAATATAAGAAAGTAGACCTCTACTTTCTTATAGGTAAGTATTGTGACAAGGTCCTAAAGTGTATACATATTTTTGGAGTTGACTGTACCTACATAGGTTTAAGGTGACGGGTAGGGCACACTAGCGATGCCATTTGAGTTTAATTGTTAGCATCTAGGCAGAGTAGAATAGGCCACCCTCACTCTTACCGAGGTGTCGTAAAAGGCGACTAAGGTAAAGCTGCTGGCATGATCATCAGCACCCAGAGAAGGAAAACTCTGCATTTATATCAAAACCCTCGCCAACCCGTCTGCCAAGCGTGGTGAGTATGGCAATTACCCCTCGTGTCATTGAGGGAGGCGCGTGCCCCAGCAGTGGGGACTTAAATGGGCTGACAATGTTAGCATCTAAACAGGATATCTTTTTAACAATTTCAAAGTTCGAGCATCTCGAAAAAAACTCATACTATTTATTAAATACTTATAATTAACTTTTTGGTCTGCCTCCTACTCGAAATATGAATTACCGCCATAAACGGCCAACGAAAAGTTAATTATAAGTATTAAATAAATAGTATACATTCTTTCCGAGAGGTTCGAACTTCAAAATTGTTAAAATGATATCCGGATCTAGTTGCTATCAATTAAAATCGATTGGCGTCGCTTAGTTAGGGCCACCCGTCGCCTTAAGGAAAATTTAAAATTATAATGAGTTAAAGAAAGAAGAAAGAAGGAAAATATTTTTTTTGATCATTCATCATCATCATTTCAGCTAAATAGACGTCCACTGCAGGACATAGGTCTCCCCCAATCGTCGGTCCACCTTGTGATCATTACTAAACAGAAAAAATAAATACAGTAGGCACGACACGACACAGATACAAAGAGGAGCAGCGATATGTGGTGTGGTTGTGTGTGGTCAATCAGGTTCCGACCTTAGCATTTGCTTCTACGGCATTGTCTGCAGAGCAGCAGCCGCGCTGGTATTCTGGTGGGACCTGGTTGGGAGGTCATAATATTGACCATTAAAAGTTCGATTTTCACATCATCAGCAACCCACACTCGTCCACTGCTGGACATAGGTCTCCCCTAATGCACGCCACTGCTCCCGATTTTCGGCCACTCTCATCCAGCCCACACCAGCCAGCCTTCGAATGTCATCATCCCATCTTGTCGCAGGGCGTCCTACACTACGCTTACCGAGTCGCGGTCTCCACTCAAGGACTTTACGGCTCCAACGGCTGTCAGTTCTGCGGCTAATATGACCAGCCCACTGCCACTTCAGCTTGCTAATTCGGTGGGCTATGTCGGTGACTCTGGTTCTCTGTCGGATTACATCATTTTTTTTCACATTACGCAAAAGTTTTTTAAGGCGACGGGTAGTCCTAACTAGCGACACCATTCGTTTTCAATTGTTAGCTACTAAACCGGACCTATTTATAAAAATTCGGGGTTACTACCTCTAGGCAAACACTTATATAACCATGCACAAATGTTGGGTCCGTTTTTGTACGCAAAATATTGATTACCGCCAAAAGCGGCCACTTTTAGCGTGAATCAATTTTTCGCGTACAAATGTTGGGTCCGCATTTGTGCATGGTTATTTATTAAATAGTGTAAGTGTTTGCCGAGAGGTTGTAATCCCGAAATTGTTTAAAATAGATCCGGTTTCATAGTCATCATCGTCAGCCCATTTAAGTCCCCACTGCTGGGGCATGGGCCTCCCTCAATCACATGAGGGGTAATTGCCATACCCACCACGCTTGGCAGACGGGTTGGCGAGGGTTTTGATATAAATGCAGAGTTTTCCTTCTCTGGGTGCTGATGATCATGCCAGCAGCTTTACCTTAGTCGCCTTTTACGACACCTCGGTAAGAGTGAGGGTGGCCTATTCTACTCTGCCGGGGACCACACGGCGAGATCCGGTTTAGTAGCTAAAAATTAAAATCTACCGTCCCGTCGCTTTAAAGCAATGCCGTTATGTCAAGTTACGAGTATATTCCTCATAGTGCTTTAAACGTTTCAATGTTTTCCTTTGATTTCACGAAAACGTGAGTAAAAGTATGTACCTTTACTATAATAGTTTATAATGTACTTATTATGTATGTTCATATGATGATACCATTCAGCTCGAAAAATATTACGCCTATTGGCAACCTCAATATCATTTTGAAGACCTATCCATAGATACCCCACATGTATAGGTTTGATGATAAAACAGTTTTTGAGTTTCAATTTTAAGTATGGGGAACCCCAAATAAATTGTTCACTTTTAGTGAAGTGCTTGTCTGATGGCTCCGTTGATTTATTTGTCGATAAAATCCTATTCTACGTAGGCGTACCGTAAAATCTGATAAAAGGCATAACTGTACAGAAAATCTCGGGTCATTCTGATTGGTAAGTGTGAGGGTTGAGCAGGTCAACATTTTCCGCAAACCACAGCCAAAGAGGGTGAAATAAATTCGATTCGTTTCGTTTTGTACGTTTCAAATAAAGACGTGTTAGATACTCGTACAAATAGAAAGGTATTCCCGTCTGGTTTGGAAATAGATTTTGTACTTACCTAATCTGTTCATGGTCATTGGTATCTTTTCGGAGTAATAAATAGTCTTACTTTTTTTACTAGCTACCTACTTACTCCGATGGATCTGCGACTCACAATGTATTTATTAACCTCACTAGAAATAACCTCAAAATAATGATAGGCACAATCACGGTCCATTGCCCCTTAAGGTAAGGAGTAGGGCACACTAGCGACCCCAATCGATTTGAATTTTTAGCTACTGAATCGGATCTACTTTAAACAATTTCGGGGCTACAACCTCTCGGCAAACACTTATACAAATGTTGGGTTCGTTTTTGTACGCGAAAAATCGGCCACTTTTGGCGGTAATTCAAAATTCGAGTGCAAAAGCAGACCAAACAGTTAACTTTAAGTGTTAAATAAATAGTATAGGTGTTTGCCAAGAGGTTGTAATCCCGAAATTGTTGAAAATAGTTCCGGTTTAGTAGCTAAATATTAAAATACATTGGCGTCGCTAGTGTGCCCTACCCGTCACCTTAAATAAACTCCTATTCGTAACAGGCGCAACTGATATCCCACAATGCAAGGGGTGCTTTGTCGCCGAGGAGACCGTCACACACGTAATCCTGGAATGCGATGCTGTGGCCACCCATCGAGATAAAATCTTCAGAACGCTGAGGTCGCTCCGGGAAGCCTGTGAGGATCCCACGCTTCTGGGCGGAGTTAGGTGGGCTTCTATAGCCAGCCAATCCATCACGCACAAAGGACCGAAAGAGAGTCCATTTTACATTACAATGTATTTATTTTTTTAATTACACAGGCACTTAAACCTAAATACGTAATTAAAACCGACAGTAACAAAAATGGAATAATAAATAATGTGTCCGTAGCCTCCGACAAATGACTCTCCCCGATCATTCGCGGTTTTGTAGATACGAACTAGCTAGCTACCTTTTTTCCTGGGGGAAACTATTATGGCCGTCAACTTGTCACGTATAATTTTGGCATTTTACCAACATCAATTTTAGGCTTACCACCTAAATGCACAATAAGCTGACAACCCGAAAATGGATGTCTCATGTTGTAAGTTAGCTTTATTGTTGCGGCACTCAAAGAGATTTATTTTTAAGAACAGTTGCGATTTGACCCTTTGGTTCGGTGGCCGTGTATAACTATTGTCCAAGTGACATGTCTAGTAGAAGCATCTCGACCAGCTCTCAATAATTATCTAATTATTATGTATTGATAAATTGCATTTATTAAAATTAAAAGCACATACTCAAACAAGGGTACAAAATGGTGTTGGTGACTCTTACCGTAACCAAAACCCCTGGGGTGTCCATCTTAACCTTTTTTTTCCCATGGGAAACTTCATGGCCGTCACCTTTCTACATGTAGGGAACAAGGTGGTGTGTGGGACTCAAACCCTAACTAAACCCCCTGGGATGTCCATCTCCGCGCAATCGCGGTCGGAAACCCTATAGCCGGGCCTAACCTACATCAACTAAATGATTCATAGCCTACTATCGATACTATTGACAGTATTTTTGTTGGTACAATAGCCAGATCCACTTTAAAATAAAAAATAATAGTTCACTACATCACATACATTAATCTGACTCCGAGATAGGTAGCTCAAGCACCTGTGTTACGGATATCAGAATCAACAGCGGTATATCATTTTGTAAATACATACTTATAATAATGCTTAGGAAACACCCAGACTAAAAGAAACAGATATATTCATGCACACAAATGGATGTAACGTTGCGGATATTGAACTCGCAACCCTTAGACCAAAGGCAGCGTTCACTACCACTGATCCAAACGGGTCGTCAAATTACTACTACTAATTAAACTACTTTCTCCAATCGACTCTCACCTTAATGTCAATCACGTTTGGTTGATTATCAATTGAGGTACAGATTGTACTATCCTGATATGTGGTTGTCTTTATACCGAGGTCATTTAACTTAGTTATTTTTCCCTTAGAATGGGAAAATAGTTCAGCGTTTTTCGTTAGATGGAGCTTGTAAAAAGCAATCAAGCAGATGGTTCGGCGTTGTTTCGGTAGATGTCACTATGCATTTTCAAAGCGTTTTTCAGAAACAATGACCTTAAGCCGCCAGCCCAAAACAGTAATTTTAAAAAGTACGGGAAATTTCCAATGATCCAGAAGATTTTTATTATATAGCAAATAATTTGGTGTACCATTGTGCCGTTCTTCGTAGCCGTAAGTATTGGTATTAATGTCCCTGAGGTGGTGGCGCTATGTGGTGGTATGGAGGTGGTATCCTAACAAACATTGCCGTTTCAAAAATATACAGTGATGGTTGATAGGGTCCTATCTAAACGAGTAAATAAAAAGCGGACTGTAGATACATAGAAGCTGGTTTATTGCCAATTCACGGATTTATCTATCGCGGTTCGGTGGCGTCCCGGGGTGGTCCGTGTGTGTGGGCGTAGGAGGCAAAGCAAAGTGGCCCGGGGAACGGCGACGCGGTGGACCACGGCGTAGTGACCGCTGTGACGTCACGGCCCCTCCGCACGTCTCCCGCGCGTACATGACCGGTTGCGGATAATGGTACAGTTAATATTTTAAGATCTATAAAACTTGGTCGACAACTATCTCCTTCCCTCTATCCTTTACTGTCCAATCCACCCGCCTCTGGAACAACATACCCCTATCCATCCGGCAATCCGAATCCCTCTCTATTTTCAAGTCCCGAGTTAAAAATCATTTCTTATCTTTCTAAGCCTTTGTATTTCCTTTCATTGTCTCCTATTTCCCTGGTTACGTATCTATCAATCCAATAAACTGTTAGTATGTATGTTTATTTGTTTTGTAATGTACTAGTATGTATTAGTATTTATAGCTAGTATATATTTATTTAATATAATGTATGTATGTATATACCATACTCGTATTTATACAATCTCTTTTTCTGACTTGCACTGCCTTACCCCTTTTCTTAATTCGCTATACTTTTCCTCTACCCTGAGGTTGTCTGGAAGAGATCGCTATTAGCGATAAGACCGCCTACATTGTTTTAGTATAATAACTTAGGCTAAAATTTGTAAATTTTTATGCAATAAAGTGTATCTATCTATCTATCTCTACATTTTAATGATTTCATAGCTCTGATACACTTTTTTTGAGCTCGGAAGACCTATAATTTGTTAGTGCAGTTTCCCCAATATAATATACTATATCTTAGGATCGAAGCTACATAGCCATTATAGGCTATTAAGACTGTCTCTAAGTTGGCTTTTCTTGATAAAGTTTTTAGTACAAAAACAAATTTATTCACGCGTGTGCATAGCTCATCGGTATGTATTGTCCAGTTTGTTTGGTTGACTTTGACTTTGGTCATTTTCCTCTAGATGGCGCTAGCACTGGCTTGCCGACTGATGCCTCTATCTCAGTATATATGTTACTCTATGCTATCGGTCTATCGATAGTCTCTTATCCACTTAATTACCATCCCTAATAAGGCTTTTTGTAAAGAAGTTCATTATGTCACAAACACACACATACTCATACGTACTCATACATACTCATAGGGAGTATGAGAATACACAAATCTAAATTTAAATCCTATAAATCGTTGAAGTTTGAACCTCTCGCTTAATTAAGCACCACTCAGAGCTTCCAAGCTTTCCGAATTTAGTGGGATATACGAGTGGGATAACGAAAAATACTGAGCTATGGCAGCTTGATGGTTGAGAACGCGCCTTCCATTAGGGCTCGTGGTTCGAATCCGAGCATGCACCTTTTTTTTACATTATGGCAGACAAACGATCAGACGGCTCACCTGATGGTAAGTGAATTACCGCCGCCCATGGATATTTGCGACAACCCCTGGATTTATTTAATCTATCTGCATATGTGACGACCCGTTTGGAACAGTGGTAATGCCCTTAAATTGCCTTAAATATGAACATGTATGAATTTTATTCTTATTCCCATATATACTATATAGAGGTCAGAAAATATGTATTTTAAGTTATACTTTTTAACTGATTTTGAGTTATTGTTTTATTTTACGATTTGTCTTATCTTGGCTGAAACCCCTAACTTGAAGTGGAAAATAATTTTGTATTTGCCATTACCATAATTCTATTGGCATCCCCTCACCAGCGTGGTTTATATACCTACAGTACAAACGCAACATAAGCAGTTCTAACGTTTGAAATAAAATTCATACAAAAACTCCTTTATAACACCAGTTTAACTACAATGTATCAATACGGGGTTTAACACGATATGTATTA
>CM032492.1:5271563-5289222 GCA_019059595.1 Marasmia exigua
ATGGAATTGTCAGTGAAGCTACTCCGACACACTACACTAACAGTATCGGTGTTTGTTTGCGTTAGTAACGGCCTAGCACGGGGTTTGCACTTGTTAATTACTGGATTCCATGTCGATGATATTTTAAATCCATCCTCCCGATTGAAAGTCTTATACAAATACTAGCTGACCCGGCAAACGTTGTTTTGCCATATAAATAAAAGGGTTGATCGTAGAAGGGTGAAAATTGAGGATTGTATGTATTTTTGTATGTTGTATCATAAAAAAAGAGAAATTAAAAATTTTGTCTAAAAAATAAAAATAAAAATTTAGGGGTGGACTACCCCTAACATTTAGGGGGATGAAAAATAGATGTTGGCCGATTCTCATAGATACCGGATAAGCACAAAAAATTTCATCAAAATCGGTCAAGCCGTTTCGGAGGAGTATGGCAACGAAAACTGTGACACGAGAATTTTATATATTAGATGTGAGTTCACATAATAAATATCGTGTTAATCCCCGTATTGATACATTGTAGTTATAATGCAACGCGAAAATCTAAAAAACTACCCTGTGGTGGCCTCTTTCTGCTATATATTTCCTTCAGTATATTTCTGATAAATACATTGAAACTGAAAACAGACAATGAGAGTAAACAGGGCATATTTCTATTAAATTTCCCTTTGAAAGCTGCAGTTCTAATTAAAAATACTCGCTTTTCAACGAAGAAGCATTGAAATTTTATTATTGTTAAGGTGACGGGTAGAGCACACTAGCGACTCCAAACGATTTTAATTTTTAGCTACTAAACCGGTTCTATTTTAAACAATTTCGGGGTTACAACCTCTCGACAAACACTTATACTGTTTATTAAATAACCATGCACAAATGTTGGATCCTATTTTGTACGCGAATAAATGATTCACGCTAAAAGTGGCCGCTTTTGGGGGGGTTGGGTGTTAATGGTTGGCAGCGCACTTGTGACTCCACTGGTGTTACGGGTGTCCATGGGCGGCGACAATCGCTTAACATCAGGTGATCTGTCTCCTTGTTTACCACCTATCAAATCCTCTACTATCAAATGTCCTTTGCCTGAAGGTTGTCTGGTAGAAATCGCTTCTAGCGATAAGACCGCCGAAATTGTACAATTATGTTTCTGTATTGCCTAGATTTTAAAGTTGTGTTTTTATTTGTGCAATAAAGTATATAAATAATAAATACATAATAATAAATATTTCACAACATCACATACATTGATCTGACTCAGAGATAGGTAGCTCAAGCACCTGTGTTACGGATATCAGAACCAACAGTGGGATTACAAATATATACATAGAGTACTTTTTTTTTGTAAATACATACTTATAATACATAGAAACGCCCAGACCAATACAAACAGACATGTTCATGCACACAAATGTTTATACTATGCGGGGATCGAACCCGCAACCCTTGGACCAAAGGCAAAGTTCACTACCACTGTTCCAAACGGGTCGTCGTATATCTATCACATAAAAAAAAAGTTGCGAAGGTCGGATGGCATTCTAATTACTATACTTTCCGAATACAGGATCATGGTCCATCGTACCCCGGGCTCCGAAGCTACAGCATTGGACGCAACTGAGAATTACACGCCAATGAGGTTGAGGAGGCTTATGTTCATGTATGCGTAAAAACCCACTCTTTGTTGAAGTTTATCCGTTTATTCATAAACGCAAATCCGCTTACAAATTTTCAGCTGAAAATAGGTGTTTAAGCACACTCCCCTGTCCAAACAAGCCGTTAAGGCGACGGGTAGCCCTAACTAGCGACACCATTCGTTTTAATTTCACGCTCGTCCACTGCTGGACATAGGTCTCCCCTAATGCACGCCACTGCTCCCGATTTTCGGCCACTCTCATCCAGCCCACACCAGCCAGCCTTCGAATGTCATCATCCCATCTTGTCGCAGGGCGTCCTACACTACGCTTACCGAGTCGCGGTCTCCACTCAAGGACTTTACGGCTCCAACGGCTGTCAGTTCTGCGGCTAATATGACCAGCCCACTGCCACTTCAGTTTGCTAATTCGGTGACTCTGGTTCTCTGTTGGATTACAACATTTCTGATGCGATCCTTCAGAGATACTCCGAGCATAGCCCTTTCCATAGCTCTATGAGTTTTCGTTTTAATTGTTATCTACTAAACCGGATCTATTTTAAACAACTACGGGGTTACAACCTCTGGGCCAACACTTCCACTATTTATTAAATAACCATGCACAAATGTTGGGTCCGTTTTTGTACGCGAAAAATTGATTCACGCCAGAAGCAGCCCCTTTTGGTGGTAATCCGAAATTCGAGTGCAAAAGCAGACCAAACAATTAACTATAAGTATTAAATAAATAGTATAGATCCGGTTTAGTAGCTAAAAATTAAAATCGATTGGCGTCGCTAGTGTGCCCTACCCGTCACCTTAAACATACGGGTACTACATAATTCTATGATGTTAAATAGATGAGCTGGTAAAGCTTCGAACTTATGCACATAATATTTTCTCTTGTACAACATCAACTATTTTTATACAGCGATTTCTTTTATATCACATCAATATAATATACATGTATAAATCTTTACTAAAACGACTCAGTGATCCGACTCAGCCAAATGATACACTGTTCCGAATCTCTAATGTTCGCTCCGAATGGATCATTCGACTCAAATGGATCTGTTAGTCAATCGGTACGCAGTAGTAATCTCGCTCACTGATGCGGATGAGCCGAATGGTTTGAGTGAGCCGATGAGTGGTACGATCCGAGTGAGCCGAATGATCCGAATGCAGAGCGAAAGAGTACGCCGTGGGCTGTTTGGGGTGAATCGGTTACCGCCTTTCCATGTATTAAGGGGGGGAAAGATATAGGTATATTACGTGGCATAGCAGGAGCTGATATAAGTTATATTGATATAATATTCATTGTTTTTTCGCCGAAAGAGCATTCACATTGACGCTGAAGAGAGGACATCAAATCTTCTAATTTACTCTACAAAATATGTGCAAACGAATAATTTGAATCTTTTAAATTGTCAATTAGTTTCATAGTTTTCGGACAAAATTCTGATACGAATGTAAGTTGAACTTGAATTTTACTGGTTAGAATGTCATTTTCAAAACATTCTTTGAGGTAAAAATTGTGCTAGAATTGTCGTTTTTGTATTCATTAAGAAAATCGATAATTTGCTGCATTATTCACACGCCGATCACTCGCTCGCTTCTCAACTACGCAACAACTCGTGCCGTCTCTGTCTGTTTTAAACAGAGTTATATGATAAAAACTGTTAGCGTAAAAAGTGCGAAAGTATTTAATTTTCAAATTTCGCTTTTATCGCACTGTTTCGTAAAAACGAAATTCACGTACCCCTATCTATAAGGCATCCGCGGAAGATCAGCGTCGTGGTCACCGCGTGCCTTCGACATTATGCTGAGGCCTATTAGGTGCCTACTGTTTTGTTTACGGTATTTTACTTATGTTCCTACTGTACATTTATTTATTTATTGAATTGCATACATGTTACAATTGCAGTCTTAAAACTAATGCAGTACATCAAACTTTTTATGACTAGCAAGTTATAGGTCGGTAACATGCACCCTGTAAGGGTGTAGCAAGGCACTACTTATTTTAACTATAAGTATGTATGAATCAACTATTTTATTACTAAAATTAGCTTATAAAAATACTTAGTAACTAGAACAAAGTGATACAATTTACTGTCATTATATTCTTATCTTATTATTAAATATACATATATACCTAATATACATATAACAACAATATATAACATTATTTATATAAACTATATTACTTTGTATAAATAATGCCTTATGAGTAGTGTACTTAAATTGGTGTGGTGATTGGTTTGCATGTCGTGTTGAGTATACTTGATATTGTGAGCAGTCTAGTGGTGGGTATCTTATTTTATACTTTTATCATTTAAAAAATCTTTTATGGAGTAGTAGCACTTGGTGACTAAGAAGGCTTTTAACTTTAATTTGAATGTTTTATCTTGAGTTTCAGATTTTATATTGTAAAAATTTAAGGTACCGAATAAACAATTTGTTTTTTTGTCCCAGGGGAAATGCGCACACACCGTCGGTTATGTCGGACTCCCTCCGTATGACGGCGGAGGTTTACCGACTAAATACCCTCGGTAC
The DNA here is from genome assembly GCA_019059595.1 of Marasmia exigua. NCBI lineage: Eukaryota > Metazoa > Arthropoda > Insecta > Lepidoptera > Crambidae > Marasmia > Marasmia exigua. Next base: position 5,275,732 of record CM032492.1, read on the forward strand.
CCTCTCATCTTCCGTAGTGGGGGGATCGTGTTGACAAGTATGAAGCCAGGTGTACGACCACCTAATAAACAATTATCTTATCTAATCTTATCTTATCTTGACTGACCGTATGGCGCAATTGGTAGTGACCCTGCCTCTTACGCCAAAGGTCGTGGGTTCGATCCCCACCCTGGACAAACATTCGTGAACAGTTGTGTTTGTTCAGTGTCTGGGTGTAACATATGTATTTAAGTATATATTTGTGTTCCTATGTTGTCTGATATCTGTAACACAAGTGCTTAAGCTACTTAGTATGGAATCAGGTCAAAGTATGAGATGTTGTGAGAATTATTTTTATTATTATTATTAGATTGGTATCTCAATCCCCATACAAAATGACAATGTCACGTGACCGACCGAAAAGTTGAATTTTTTAACGGGAATTTTCAAGTCATAGAAAAATATGACCGTGGAAGACGCTTCGGAGTGATACCACGGCCTCACAGAAAACCGGCGTGAAGTAGCACTGTGCACTGTGAGTGAGGCTACAAGCCCAATCCGGGGGAAAGGGGGTTTTAAAGGTTAGCAGCGCACTGGTGTCGCGGGTGTAAATGGCCGGCGGTGATTGCTTACCATCAGGTGATCCATCTTCTCGTCTGCTACCTAACAATTTTTTTTCAGCTTGTTTGGTAGAACATATGGCTAAAGGGATGTTAATATTCACAGATACAACCCTTTAAGTGTGTCTTTGCAAACTTATGTCATCAATATGCCTATATAAATAGTTTAGCACCTCCAAGATATAAATAGTGAGTGATTAATGGTGCTTAGTTAATCCCTGGGATTGGGGCTTAGGCATTTTGTTTACCCATGGCATGATTAATGAGGAGAAATCTTCGGATCCAGTGGCCCTATAACGAAACCGTCCTATAATGAACGAGAATGTACCTGTCGCGCGTTTGAAAGGGACGAGGGTTGAGATTCGATCATAAATTCCGTTTCGATGTAGGCCCTTCTGGTCCAAGAAACCTTTAATTTGTTTAATTTGTCCAGCTTTAATGAGGTTTTCATTGAAGTGCTTAGTGAACACAATTAGGGTGTTTACTGTGCTTTAACAGCTGAGTGACGGTTATTTATGTTCACCACAAGCAGCGGTTACTACTGCTTAACTGACGTTTATGCTAACCGAACCGACGCAGGTAGTTTAACGTCTCCTAACCAAGTTTTTTTATTTTAAATTGAAAATTGCTACGGGGGGTCCCCTGGCTCATCATTTGCTACGGGGGGTCCCCCAGTAGCTCCTTATTTACTACGGTGGGGCCCACTGCGGTTTTACATTTGCTACGAGAGGTCCCCCTGTCGCTCATCATTTGCTACGGGCGGTTCCCCAGGAACCCCTGCAGCTCATCATTTGCTACGGGGCGTCCTCAGTGACTAATCATTTGCAACGGGGGCTCTCACTGTGGCTCATCATTTGCTACGCAGGGTCCCCCTGTGGCTCATCATTTGCTACGTGCGTCCCCCTGTGGCTCATCATTTTCTACGGGAGGTCCCCCAGTGGCTCATCATTTGTTACTAAGGTTCCCCCAGTAGCTCATCATTTCCTACGGTGGGGCCCACTGCAGCTTTACATTTGCTACGCAAGGTCCGCCTGTCGCTGATCATTTGCTACGGGGGGTCCCCTTGCGGTTTACTATTTGCTACAGGGGTCACCAGTGACTTATCATTTGCAACGCGGGCTCCCCCTGTAGCTCATCATTTGCTACGCGGGCTCCCCATGTAGCTCATCATTTGCTACGGGGGGTTCCCTTGCGGCTCCCTATTTGCTACGGAGTGTCACCAGTGACTCATCATTTGCAACGGGGGGTCTTACTGCTCATCATTTGCTACGGGGGGTCCCCCAGGAACCCCTGCGGCTCATCATTTGCTACGGAGGGTTCCCTTGCGGCTCATCATTTGCTACGGGAGGTCCCCGCGGCACATCATTTGCTCCGCGGGCTCCCCTTGTAACTCATATTTTGCTACTGGCGTGGCTGTGGCTCATCATTTACTACGGGTGTCCCCTAGTGACTCATCATTTGTTACGGGGTTCCCCCGCCGGCTCCTAATACATGTTATGCCGATAATCACTTAACATCAGGTGATCCGTCTTCTCGCCTACCACCTATTTATACTATTTATAAAGAGGTAAATCATGCAGTCAGCGCCAACGCTTATAGGTTATCCGAAAACACGAAACGCTAGCGCGATGTAATCAACTCCTAGCGCCATCTATTGGTATAAAGTATTATATGTATATATTTGTAATCCCACTGTTGATTCTGGTATCCGTAACACAGGTGCTTGAGCTACCTATCTCGGAGTCAGATCAATGTATATGATGTTGTGAAATATTTATTTATTTAAAGTAGAAGAAATGTTCCGAAACGAATTGACATAGCCCAAAAGATCGCTTCCATAAGGTGGACCGATGATCTGTTGAAGATCGCGGGAATCCATTGGATGCGGGTGGCACAGGACCGATATGTGTGGAGAACATTGGGGGAGGCCTATGTGGACATCTATTGGCTGAAATGATGATAATGATCCGAGGCGTGCAGGTTTTCTCACGAAGTATGATTATTCGCACAAAATGTAGAGTTCATAGCATATGTGGTGTAACTTTAAAGTTTGAGCACAAAGCGATACTCTGCACACAGCGTCGTTCAAAACTTATATTCAACAACATGAAGCGACAGCGGAACAAACTCAGTATGTTTTGCAGTTTTGTAAATTATTACAAGTTTCTTTTGTCTATTAAACGCGGGACCGTTTAATAGACAAAAGAAACTCTCTAACAAGAGTCCCCATAGGTTTTAGTAACAATATTAACTTTCAAACTATGTTAGTACTTATTATTAATAATGGACAAAATTTCAAAATTGCTGAGCTATGAAACAAAAAACACCAATTCTTTATTTACTTTTCCGCTTCTCGAATAAATATTTATTTATTTATTATATTGCTTATTTACTGAGAAAAAAATGTAAATCTAAAAAACGTCAGATGACGTCATCGGACGGCAGAATGTAAAATATTTCTTTGCTTAGCACATTATAGTTTTAAATTTACGAAATGGCAAACCCATGACATACAACTGTCAAAAAAGACAACTTGTGAACGTTGAATCACAAACTAAATAGAAGATACTACGTATCGTTCAATGAATCAATAACGTTAACAATGTTGACACTAGTATTTTATAACTTTGACAGTAGTACATTTTTATTAAAGCAATGATACCCAAAGGAAATCGCTGTATTCAGCCGTCCAATGAAGTCATTCGGCGCTTACGTCTATTTAGAATAAAAATAATTTCAATAATTATTTTATGTATAAAAATGGCAAAATTTAAAAAAAAAATAAGGGTCTGTTAATTTTATGTCTATATTCATATAAAAAAACAATATGAACATGTTAAAACCTGAAATGTTGTCCATTATACCTACATAAGTGGAACGTGGGACACATTTACCCTCCTCTTATGGCGTGTAAGCTAATCCAGCGTTTTAGCATCTGCGAGTCTTACCTTTTTACTATTGCGGTCGCTGCGATACTGTTCGAGCTGCCTCGGATACGATTTGGAATCAATCGAATCGAAATTCGAATATCTATCGATCTATTTTTCCATCTTAAAAGTATTTGTTTTCACGTTTAAGAAAACAGCTCAGACTCAGAATGCTCTCACAAATTTTAACTCAATTTATCCATCTTAGAAGTCTCTGTTTCACTTTAATAAAAAAAAAACTAAGACCCGTAAAATAGTCTTAAGTTCGAATATGTACACAAACGATTCTTAACTTTGAGAATTGCTCATATATTTTTGTTTTCTCTGTCATTAAAATTGACTCAGTAAGTAACTCCCAAACTTTCTTTACTTACATTTACCCCTTAGCTACATCTCAGTTTGAGATGGCTGAGGTATCTAAATTATATTTTTTTTTTGTATGATAGGTGGCAAACGACAGGACGGATCACCTGATGGTAAGCAATTCCACCGCCCATGGACACCCGCAACACCAGTGGAGTCACAAGTTTAAAAAGATATTTAAAAAGACTTCTTCCATATTTTTTATTCCGCCATTTTAACTACCTTGTCTACAATATTCAGGAAGACCATTCTTTTCACAAACAGACTTTACAGACTTGTGACCCTTTAGGTGAGGGGATGTGTACAGGACAAACAGCTTAAATTAGTCTACAGAAGAGCTTGAGTCCAAAGCTTGTGTGGTATCACCTCAAAGTTCCAAAGCACAAAGCAACGCTCTCCAATGTTTTGCTTTAACTCACATTCGTAGACATGTAGCGACAGCGGAACAAACAACACGATCTTTATGAAGTAATGTTTAGGGGCTCAGAGTGATGGTAGCCACAACATAAATAAAACAGGACGCGGACTGCCTACTTTGTGTGCCAAACAGCCTACGCATACATATCTTGGCGTGATTCATACCTGATAGAGAACTGAACGTGTGTGGGAGAGACACGATATGATTGACTACGCAGATCTACGAACTTTTCGATATCAATGTCAAATGAGTCAACCTTCTGTTTCAGTTCTCACGCTAAACCACGACGAAATCACTGTAGCATGCGATATTGGCAGTTTTTTGAACGAAAAAACGCTTGTGTCTGTTTGTGAATGTGATAGTGTGAGATGTGTCTATGGCATCGTAGCTTCAGAACGGATGAACCGATTTAGGTTTTTTTTTAATATTTAATAAATGAATTAGTCGATACTATTTGATAGAAATTGATCCAAATTGGCCTCCGCCACAAAACGTCTTAATTTTGTGCCATCAATGACAAAAGCAAAACAATTCTAAGATTGCACAGTAAAATAGAAATATCAGAAGTGGGTGTTATTTTTCAGAACATTTCTCTTTACACTTTTCCCGAAGAATTTCCAACAAATAAGAATATATCGCTACAAAGGCAGAAATTGTAGGAATAACGATAAAAAGATCGGAGATAGCGCTCTAGAGGTTTTATTGAGATGTCAAATGGCATCTAAGGGCATCTTTTCAGGAATAGCGTAGGTACTTAGATAATTTAGCTTTATTTTGTAGTTATATTCGTTATTTTCTGCAGTGTGCCTCGGATATACAACAAACTCCCTGGTTATATCCGCCACAAGAGCAATATATCAGGCAAGAGTGAACAGGCATCTTTTAGGCAAACGCGTATCATCCTAGACCTCATCGTCGCTTTCCATCAGGTGCGATTGTGGTCAAGCGTTAGCTTATTGACCAAAAAACACATTACCAATTTTTTTTTTGTATGAGAGGTAGCAGACGAGCAGACGGATCACCTGATGGTAAGCAATACCGCCGCCCATGAACACCCGCAACACCAGTGGAGTCACAAGTGCGCTGCCAACCTTTTCCCCTTCCTCCCCATTGGGCCTCCGGTAACCTCACTCACACGGCGAAACACAGCGCAGACGCTGCTTCACGCCGGTCTTCTGTGAGGTCTAAATAATAAATTACTGCCATTCAAATTTATACTCCATGAATTCCTGGTTCAGAAATGCTATTAAGCTGTCAGAGACATTTATCTACCCAGACTTCAAAATAAAAGCTTTTTTAGACCATATGTCTAGACTATATTGACCACGGGAGAGCCATGCTTCGGCATGAATGAGCCGACTCGACCGGAGTGATAACACGGCCTCACAGAAATATGGCGTGAAGCAGCACTGTGCTGTGTTTCGCTGCATGAGTGAGGGTACCGGAGGCCCAATCGGAAAGGGGGAGTTAAAGATCGGCAGCACAATTGTGACTCCACTGTCGCGAGTGTCCATGGGTGGCGGCAATCGCTAGCCGTCATCCGTCTGCTTGTCTGCCACCTATCACATATAAAAAAACTATATTAACTTCAAATGCAAGTAATCTTTACCACACCATGAATATTGTATGCTAATCAGGCGGAACATAGTGAAAATATTTTATCTTAATTGTAACAACTGCATTTCATGTTTAACTGCCCGGGTTGGGCCTCCGGTACCCTCACTCACGCAGCGAAACACAACATAGTCCTGCTTCACGCCGGTTTTGGCCTATTCATACCGAAGCGTGGCTCTTCCACGGAAAACCAAAGCGTGGCTCTCCCAGGGAAACATCTGTTGGGAGAGCCTCGCTTCAGTCGGGCTGGCCACACAGAAATCCAGCACTTTCGCTGTGAACGCTGAGTGAATGAGAACACTGGAGGGCCAATTTGGGGGAAGAGGAAATAGCTGCAAGCTCAGTGACTCCACTGGTGTAGCATCCGCAGGCGATCCATGTGCTGGCCGGAAAGATAGACCTCATGGGTTACCCTAAACGCCCCTGTTGAGAATCGACGGCTGCACCAGTCCCTTTCATATTGTTTATGTTTTTATACTTTTTACTGGTTGTACGAGCTACGTCGCACAGACCAACTCAGCAACGACCTACATGCAGCGCGCCTGACCGATGGACCGTCTTCTTGCACCGTCGGCACTCTACACCGACAGCACACTAGCAAATACCTTTTAATGTGATAATAACATAACAATGTATATAAACTATTTACTTTCGAACATTAAACAGATTTTAACCGTCTGTGTTGGGTCTCATTTCTCCCGCTGCGGCCAAGACCCCTTTAGCCGTCACTATGATCAGTCGAGTGAGCCTGCTCGACTGGCAGCGGTTCCCCACCCACCTACCGTCCTGACTCTTCCCGCTTGCTACCCTGGGCGACCCGGGAGCAAGCTCCCATCACCTTATCTGTTTATGTATTTATTCCCATGGATAGGCAGGGCTAGGGCTCTAGGGACTTAGTGTCAAACAACAAAGGGGCTCTAGGCTCACTAGAGAGTTAGGTTCCCTTCCTTTCCTTATATTCTGTTCGCTGGGACGCGGTGCCTTACAACCATCGCTTCCCGTCCGTACACTGGTTTTGATAGATTATTGTTTTGTTTTCGTATTGTCTGTGTCGGATGAACCTGTGACAAGACGAGGAATTACATTATCTTGCTGATATCATACGTTTTATGACCAACCTATCACCAGCGCTCCAAATTATATACAGTCCAATCGCTAAAACCCCTTTCAGTGCCTTTATGAAAGATTGTCTTCGGCTCCAACTCCTCAATCGCTAGGTTTTGTAGGCTACTCAATGAATATAGTGATATAGTCAATATTCACCATGACTCACTTGCCAAACTCTGCAAATCAGCTAGACTCCGGGAAAGATCCATGAGTAGATTTTTATATTATGGCTCTTCTTCAGGTAGAGCCTAAAGAAGAGCCAGAGTTAATCTTGGTCTAAGCGTACCCCGGACTCCAAAGCGACAGCTTTGGACGCAACCAGGAATTACACGCTAAGATGAAGAAAAACTTGGTGAACCTTATAAATAAAAATTAAAGAAAAAAACCTTTTAAAAACAAGCTTTTATTATTTGTTTATAAAATGAACTAAAAAGTTGAAAATAAATTCTCTAAAAAGAAATTATTTAATTTTAACACTAAAACTTTTCACCATACATAATTATTCAATCTCGTCCCCCCTCTTTATCATAGTCCCCATTTATTAATAAAAGCGTGTTACATTTAATACAACACAACATTTTCCTCAAGCTATCACAATGTAACACGCTTTCATTTATAAATGGGGACTATGATAAAGAGGAGGGACGAGATTGAATAATTATGTATGGTGAAAAGTTTTAGTGTTAAAATTAAATAATTTATTGAAGAGAATTTATTGTCAACTTTTTAGTTCTTTTTATAAACAAATAATTAAAGCTTGTTTTTAAAAAGGTGTTTTTTTCTTTAATTTTATTTTTAACTTTTTAGCACCTTTAAAACTTATTTTTTCTAAGCGTTGCCGCTTGTGGACATCGCTTTCATTAGCAATCTTCTCCTGTCTCTTCAATTTCGCCTTCTCTAAACGTCGTTTTCTTTGTGTAGTTGTTTCTGTTTTCTTCATGTTATTCCCACGATTATAAGACAAATAACGGTCCATCCCCCCAGAGGTCCGTTGTAGAGGGATAAGGGCTACAATACAACAGGGTTCGCCCTAGTACCCTGAGGCGCAACGTTAGCGGCAAGACATGTTTATACACCCTCATACCATTCAGCCCTCGGCACGTGCTGACCTTGACATTGGGTCATCCATCCAATCAATTATATATAATTAATATAGGACGAAAGCAAGAGACTCGTCAAGACGAATCAAACGAGACCAAACTCGATGGGGTTGCGTCGTTTATTTACGGAGTTCCTATGGCCACCTTCCAACTCCATCATCAGACCCTGGTTACCATATAGTATCAAAGTACTTATCAAGACGAATCTAATGAGCTCAAACTCGATAGGGTTGCATCGTTTAATTACGGAGTTCCTATGGCCACCTTCCGGCTCCATCATCAGACCCTGGTTACCATATAGTATCAAAGTACTTATCAAGACGAATCTAATGAGCTCAAACTCGATAGGGTTGCATCATTTAATTACGGAGTTCCTATGGCCACCTTCCAGCTCCATCATCAGATCGGCTCTCTGTCACAATAACATTGCATTGTCATCCGATTTATACATGCATTCTAAATTTCAGCTCAATCGGAAACCGGGAAGTGGATCAAATTTAAGTTGCAAGATTTGATTACAGAACGACAGACAACGGGACAGGTGAAACTAAATAAAAGCTTGTAAAAAACATGGGTCCTCATACATACATCTGTTTTGTTAGCTTCACTGCTTTTTCCAATAAACGGATTTTCTTGGAAAGGAAATGGTTTTAAAATGTGTATACAATTCCTACTTGAAATGAGAGTACCTCGTACTATCCTGTTCCTTTTCTTTAGAAAATCGACTTCAAGTGACGTTCTAGCATCATTATAGACAAGGTGGTCGAAGTAGAAATTGAGGCAATATTTCAAGTCACCCCAAACCTCGTGACAATTTGAAAATATTCGTTTAGTACGTTTATGTATCATTTAGGTTTTGTATTCCCTCACGAGTTTCGAAATCTGTATATGCCAGGTTATTAGCCAGGTTTATTATGCACTATGCCAGTCACTTATTACCTACTGTATTACGTCTTGGGGGGAGCGGCCGAAACTATCCTACTAACATAACATTAGAACGAGCTCGAAGAACCATACTAAGGATTGCCACCTCTCGCCCTTCCTTTATCCTACCAAACTCCTCTATGAAGACTGTGAATATGAAGACAAAGTTCTAACAGTCTACCGCCATGTAGGGTCACGGCTGTATAATCGGGTCAACGCATTGTGGGATATTTATACTTACTACGCTGGCTCAGCGATCCAAACTAGGTCTTGGCCTCCGACGTCAAAGTTCGCCAATTTTTTGCGGTCCTGTGCCAATTCCGCCCAATCGTGCACGTTGAGTGCTTTGAGGTCCTTGGCGACTTCGTCCCTCCAGCGGATCTTCATATGAAGCGTCATAAAGGCAGCAGAGCTAGAAGAAAATACCTCCAGCTAAACGGTGCAACCTATACAGAATGAGCTGCAGAAGTTGTCCTACGATGCCACTGAACATCTCTTATCTATTTTAAAATAATGACACCTCTTAGCTCTGTAAATAGTCTTAAACACCTATCGCATATATTAATCTAAGTAACTACATAGTTCTAAATAGTGTACCTTTTTGTTCTTTATTTAATTAGCTATGAGTATTGATTCATTTTAATTAATATAGTCCTAAATGCCTGTGACACAAAATTTATCTTAGTACAGGTATTAATTAATCTTACTAAGTATAAGTATGACCATATGTAAAATCATTTGTAATATTATTACATAATAAAGTACATAATTTTATTGTTTTTATTTACCTCCTGCCAGTCATCCGCCGAGAGTCCGCGCAAGTCCTTTTCGACCTCATCCTTCCAGCGATATCTCGGACGGCCGACTGGCCTTTTGCCATTAGGACGTCCCTGATACATCGTGTTACTACAATTTTTTTTTTTCCTAATTCAATATTGCACCACCTACCCCTCCTCTACTATTAAACGTCCTTTTCCCGAAGGTTGTCTGGTAGAAATAGCTTTTAGCGATAAGACCGCTGAAATTGTATACAAAATTTCTGTTATGCTTAGCACTCAAATTGTGTATTTTGCGCAATAAACTATATCTATCTAAAAATGAAGTAACCACTTTGTTTATGGTATCAATGATCTAAATAGGCACAATTTGAACCTCATCCTTATCTCCGACATCCCACAAGAAAATCTACAAGCAAAACCAGTCACTTTCTCTAGCTTGCTTTATTAAGATTTATATTAGAGACATTTATCTACCCAGACTTCAAATTAAAAGCTTTTTTAGACCATATGTCTATACGCCATGCTTCGGCATGAATGAGCCGACTCGACCGGAGTGATAACACGGCCTCACAGAAATACGGCGTGAAGCAGCACTGTGCTGTGTTTCGCTGCGTGAGTGAGGGTACCGGAGGCCCAATCGGAAAGGGGGAGTTAAAGATCGGCAGCACAATTGTGACTCCACTGTCGCGAGTGTCCATGGGCGGCGCAATCGCTAGCCGTCAGGAGATCCGTCTGTTCGTCTGCCACCTATCACATAAAAATGCGCCTTCCACGCAGGTGGAAGGCGCATCGAGGTTCGAATCCGAGCATACACCAATGGTTTTTTCAAATCTATGTGCATATTTCTACTATTTTACTATCTGCTCGGCGGTGAGGGAAAACATCGTGAGGAAACCTGCACGTTTCGGAAAAAGTTTCTGAAACGTATAACCATGATTCAGTTGGTCTGGTTCTCTTTTAAATGGTTGCGAAGGTCAGACGGCAGTCGCTTTTGAATCTTGGTCTAAACGTACCCCGGGCTCCAACGCGACAGCTTTGGACGCAACCAGGAATTACACGCTAAGATGAAGAAGAAGTTGGTGAACCTTATAAATAAAAAAACATGGGTCCTCATACATACATCTGTTTTGTTAGCTTCACTGCTTTTTCCAATAAACGGATTTTCTTGGAAAGGAAATGGTTTTAAAGTGTGTATACAATTCCTACTTGAAATGAGAGTACCTCGTACTATCCTGTTCCTTTTCTTTAGAAAATCGACTTCAAGTGACATTCTAGCATCATTATAGACAAGGTGGTCGAAGTAGAAATTTGGGCAATATTTCAAGTCACCCCAAACCTCGTGACAATTTGAAAATATTCGTTCAGTGCGTTTATGTATCTTTTAGGTTTTGTATTCCCTCACGAGTTTCGAAATCTGTATATGCCAGGTTATTAGCCAGGTTTATTATGCTCTATGCCAGTCACTTATTACCTACTGTATTACGTCTTGGGGGGAGCGGCTGAAACTATCCTACTAACATTAGAACGAGCTCGAAGAACCATACTAAGGATTGCCACATCTCGCCCTTCCTTTATCCTACCAAACTCCTCTATGAAGACTGTGAATATGAAGACAAAGTTCTAACAGTCTACCGCCATGTAGGGTCACGGCTGTATAATCGGGTCAACGCATTGTGGGTTGTCTGGTAGAAATAGCTTTCAGCGAAATTGTACACAAAATTTCTGTTATGCCTACCACTCAAATGTATTTTGCGCAATAAACCATACCTATCTAAAAATTAAGTAAAACAAAATTGAAGAAGAAACATGGACCACTTTGTTTATGGCATCAATGATCTAAATAGGCACAATTGAACCTCATCCCTATCTCCGACATCCCACAAGAAAATCTACAAGCAAAACCAGTCACTTTCTCTAGCTTGCTTTATTAAGATTTAACTTTACAAAACTTTGTTGTTCTTTATGCAAACAAATTTAAATTAATTCAAAGCGTCTTTTTATTCTCTTCCGCGTCGTCTGTTTTCCTCGAAAATGAACGCCAACTCCCGGACTATACCTACAGGTTTGCGTTTCAAGAGAATTCCGTTTGGATTTTTAGAATTCCAGATGAGAACTCCTGGAGAATTCCAGAGTATTCGCGTATCTGGAATTCAATAGGTCTGGGAAGTGATCGGTATTCATATAGTGACTCAAGTATTGTGAAAATATTTTTGGATGTTTTATGGTTTTATGCAAAATGTGTAACAATAAATATATTTCACCTTATTATAAATCGCGATCTAAAGTTGTTACCGTACTAAAGATCAAGTCATCCCGTTCCAACACGTAATGGTAAGGCGACGGGTAGGGCGCACTAGCGACGCCAATCAATTATATTTTTTAGCTACTGAACCGGATCTATTTTAAACAATTTCGGAGTTACAACCTCCCGGTAAGCACTAATACTATTTTTTAAGTAACCATGCACAAATTTTGGGTCCATTTTTGTAAGCGAAAATTGATTCACGCCTAAAGTGGCCGCTTTTGGCGTGAATCAATTAAAAAAACTAGGCATTAAATTAAATCTATAATTTCTGCTTCATTGTATTCATAAGACCGTGGGAGAGCCACGCTTCGGCATGAATGGGTCGGCTCGTTTGAGTGATACACCGGCCTCTCAGAAAACCGGCGTGAAGCAGCATTGTGCTGTTTCCGGAGGCCCAATCCGGGGGATTGAAAGGTCAGCAGCGCCCTACTGGTGTCGTGGGTATCCATGGGCGACGGCAATCGCTTACCATCAGGTGCTCCGTCTGCTCGTCGTCCGTAGCGATAAGACCGCCGAAATTGTACAATTAAGTTTCAGTAATGCCTAGTTTTTTTAAGTTGTATTTTTTGTGCCATAAAGTACTTATCTATTCTATTTCTATATAATAATAATAATATCCTCCAACCGATTACGGCTACGGCGGCCAATCTCAACGATCAGCCACGTACGCAGGATATATTATAGTGCTCAAGTGTGTGCGCAAACACAAGTGCACTCTCTATTCCCTTACCCTCATATTCCGATGGGACACTACTGTGACACGAGCAGAGAGGGATTGGGCGCAGGACCAACGGCTTAACGTGCTTTCCGACGCACGGGGGTACAAGACCGCCAACTTCCAGACTCCGGGCTGCCACTAAGAATTTCTTACCGAAAACTTAGGTACAAATTTTTGGCCCAACCCGGGGATCGAACCCGGGACCTCTTGCACAGCCATCGCTTTAAAGTGCGACCCACTAACCACTGCGCCACCGAGGCAGTCAAAAAGTTTCTATATATATATATATATCTTGTCTGCCACCTATCACATTAAAAAAAACTTCCCAAATTAAAAATCTTGGTACCAAGCGTACCTCGGGCTCCAGAGCGACAGCTTTGGACGCAACTGGCAATTATAGGCTATGATGAATATGGCTAGTCGAACGAAACTAGAGCAAAGTTCAACACAGTATTTCATCATCATCATCATCATCAGCCCATTTAAGTCCCCACTGCTGGGGCACGGGCCTCCCTCAATCACATGAGGGGTAATTGCCATACTCACCACGGTTGGCAGACGGTTGGCGAGGGTTTTGATATAAATGCAGAGTTTTCCTTCTCTGGGTGCTGATGATCATGCCAGCAGTTTACCTAGT
>CM032492.1:5296766-5317964 GCA_019059595.1 Marasmia exigua
AGTATTGGAAGAACGGAGATGCTCCAATGGCATTGTACAGTTCCGTGGCGCACTCTCCAAAATGTATCCGATAGAAGACCGATAAGCTTGCTACCTTGCGTCGGTGTTCAAGGCTTTGTAGCCTCTCACCCACAAGCTCGTATTATGTATATTTATTTTTTTGTATATTTTATGTATCAAATGTATATGCATTAACATGTAAATTGTACATGAGTACTCATAAATAGTTTTAAATTACTTAAATGTATGACGATTTGTAAGTGCTGTGTACAAGCCTATATGCAATTTTTTTTTTTGATTGATTGGTCGCTGAGAAATCAGTGTAAGTAAGTAAGCTTGTATTGGAGAATAGCCTGTGGTAGGTGGATAAAGGATAGGATACAAGAAAGCCCATACCATAGACGACATGCTTTATGAGAAAGCGTGACCGTTGGATCCGCATGAATGGGCCGGATCGACCGGAGTGATACCACAGCGTCACAGAAAACCGACGTGAAGCAGCACTGTGCTGTGTTTCGCTGTCGTCAGTGAGGGTACCGGAGGCCCAATCCGGGGGAAGGGGGGCTTAAATGTTGACAGAGCACTTGTGATTCTTGGTGTCTATGGGCAGCGACAATCGCTTACCATCAGGCGATTCGTCTGCCACCTATCACATAAATAAAAATCACGAAAAAAATGTTTTATGGTGACGGGAAGGGCACTAGCGACGCCAATAGATTTTAAGTTTTAGCTACTAAACCGGATCTATTTTAAACAATTTCCCAGTTACAATCTCTCGGCAAACACTTATACTATTTATTCAATAACCATGCACAAATGTTGGGTCCCTTTTTGTACGCAAAAAATTGATTCACGCTTAAAATCCCGCCGCTTTTGGCGTGAATCAATTTTTCGCGATTGGCATGACTAGTGTGCCCTACCCGTCATCTTAAAGAAAAAAAGACCGCCGTGTCAAGCTTTTTAAAGTTGGAGTGATTCTTCGAGATGTGACTTTCGTGGACGGCCACGAAAGTCAAATCCAAGTTTACTCCCCAACCGACATCAGAATCTTAAAATAAATTTAAGTGTTATTTCCTCCTCCCTACAATATGGATTCCTTAAAACGAAGCGTGAAGAAGAATCTCGCGGGCCAGTATGGCGGTGCCAACGGATGTGATACCTTGACATCGCTTCCGTTGTAATTGCAACGTGGGCTCTTCTCTTGCTTACCACCAGGCTGAGGAGAGCCAATATACTGAGCCTCTTTAAAAAAATTGATACAGAAGAGGCCTTTTATTTATTCAGAATATTTTAAGATTTTGTTGTATTTTTCGGAGTAATATTAGATTAAAATTTCGTGGCAATCCACGAAAATCGGAGAGTTACCCGTCTGATTTTCACGGCAGCAAAAAAGATTCCGACGAATTGAGATGTTTCTAAGCAACGGCTTAAAATGGGGATTGACACGCTGAGATGACCAATCTATATAATATATAGGTTCTCCATTTATATATTATATAAAAAGAGAACCCGAGTGTATAAGGTATTAAGTGATTAAGTGACTAGGAATGCACCCAAAGCAAAAACACTTTCCATCAGGTGTGCCGTCTGCTCGTTTGTCCGCTATAAAGTAAAAAAAAAAAACATTTTTTTCTTGATCCTAGAAACATGAAATTTAGGAAGGGGGTTCCTTTAATAGTGAAAGTGAGCACTAAGAAGAGATTTTTGAAAATTCAACTTGGGAAAAGGGGGTCAAAAGATTATATGAAAGTCCGTCATCTTTGATGTTAGAAATGTAAAAATTGTATACAGACTACTAATTTGAAATAATAAGTAACCCATGTAACGTTTTTTTCAAAATCACCCTTAGGGGGTGTAAGGGGGTAAAATAGGGTTTCATATGCCAGTATGGGGATTTAGCCATTTTAAAGTAAGAATCTTGAAAATCGCTATTCATTTATTATTTTAAACCAAGAAGGGGTGAAAAGGGGGTTTGGAGATTGTATGGAAGTATATAGTTAAAATAAAAAGCGATTCGTTCACTTAAACATTTTTGGAAAGTCACCCTTTGAGGGGGTTATTTACGGGATGAAATGCAGTATGGAGGATTTGACAGTTTAAAAGTTAGAATCTCAAAATTGATGTTTGGGCACCGGTTTTGAATAAAAGAGTTACTTTTGAATTTTCAACCCCTAAGGGGTAGTTGCGCGGGTTTGAAGTTTGAATGAAGACTTTTGTATAAAAGACAAAAACGCCGCGGGCGCAGCCTAGTACTGTAATAAAAATAGCATTGGGACCGCTGCCATTGGCCGTTTCCAATGGTCCGTAGATATAGTCCAACAGTCCAGTATCATGCATTTTGATGTGACATTTATAAAAACGTCCAAATGAGAAAACCTTAGTCAGCTGTTCAATACAAGCCAATTCCATTTTGTACCGACCGATTCTGGGACTACAATAGTACCTATCAGAAACTGGGTCAGTACTCTCTTCGGACAGGGGCACAGTTAAATGATCTTTAACCGTAAAGTCGTAGGACCGTACAAGCAACAGATCATAGAGTATAACTTATTTATTTATTTATTTATACTTTATTGCACAAAATTGGTTACAATGAGGCGAACTTAATGCCAAGAAGCATTCTCTACCAGTCAACCTTTGGGTCATGCAGAAAGTGCAGTGGTGCGGCGAAAGGAAAATTTGTAGTTACTTAAGGGAAAAAAAACATTAATATAAAATAACTACACACTACTTAACAACTACATTATACACATACCTACATATTTAAATAAATTTAAATAAATATATTATTAATAAGTACATAATAAATACATATAAATACAATATATAGCTGGAAACAAAAAAATAAAGTACATAAAAAACAAAAAAAACTACATTTAATATGTTATTTATATACATATAAGCAATTAAGTCATACGGAAAGATTAGATGTCAAAAAATGCTCACGAACCTTTTCTTGAAAGAATGCCTATTCAGTGAGGTTTTGATATCAATAGGCAGCAAATTCCAAAGCCGTATTGCCTGCACGGTGAAGGAGTTGGTAACGAACGAGGTGTGGTGTCACGGGATGTAAAGACGCAGGTTGTTTGCAGAACGGAGAGAACGATCATGAGACTGGCACTTATATATACTGAGATATGGCAATCAGCAGGCTAGCCACTAGTGTTGCCCAATAATCGATTGTACATCGATTATTAATCTATTCTGAAAGTGGGGCCTAAATAATCTATTAATAATAATCGATACGACAATCGATAGTATTGATAATATCGATAGTATCGATTCTTAAATTTATCGAATATAATCGATTTAATTGACCTATCGGCTACTATAGTATCGCTATGAAGGTACTGTTTAGGTACTGAGTATCATTAACCCAATTTTGCTATGACTTTTTGTGAATAAAAATAAGGTTACGATCCGAGGCCTTTTTTTTTTTTTTTTTTTTTTTTTTTTTTTTTTTTTTTTTTTTTTTTTTTTTTTTGTTTTCCCGGGAGAAATGCATTACGCAGACCCTGCCGCCGGGGGGCGACAGGGTACTGTGGGACTCACCCTCCGGGCCGCTTCTTCTAACAAGAAGCGGCCTGAGGGCATACCCACTAAAACTCCCGGGGCTCAACCACCCGTGGGTATAGAATGGGGTCACGGGAACTGCACTAGGCTATTCCCCGCAACCCCACTCTCCCACAGGCCCCTACACGGGGTGTGCGGCCACGCCCCTCCTCAGACTAGGAGGAGGGGGGTTGGGGACAGCCGGAAGAGCTGAGCCGTCCCCAACGAGCGGTGGAGGTGCCAATGGCAGTGCCGGCACAGGGACCCCCGTCCCTGTTGCCGGCTGGCCACCTCCACGGAGAGGACGAAGAGTTCTCCGCCGAACTCGTCCTCTCCTTGCTCGAAGCGGGCCTGCGAGGGGGTTAGACTCGCGCTCCCGCTCCGCCGCCTCCTTCTGCGCCACCACTTCCTCACAGAAGTGGGCGAAGGCCGACCACGCACTCTCCCTATCCAGCATAGCTACAACTATGCTGGACAACGAGAGGTCATGTCCGACCTCCGCGACCAGCGCGGACCGCTGTTGGTCGAAGGACGGGCACACCACCAAAGTGTGGTGCGCCGAGTCCTCCGCAGCGCCGCACTGGTGGCACGAAGGAGTGTCCTCCCGCTGAATACGGTGCAGGTAGTTACCGAAGCAACCATGCCCGGTAAGTACCTGCACCGTCCGGAAGGACAAAAACCCGTGGGGGCGCTCGAGCCACCGGTCCAAGACCGGGGCGAGCGCCGCGAGCGTTGGACGGCCGTACCTCTCCACCTGGAGAGAGGCCGTCCATGCCTCCGTCATTTGCTGGCGGTCCTCCTTTCTTCTCGCCTCCCTTTCTCGGGGGCAGAAGGACTCGCCAGCCGCTCGCTTGGCCGCCGTCCACTCGTAGACGGCGGCCAGCACTCCAGCCTCCAACTCCCATGGCGGGGTGGAGGCGAGTGCGCAGGCCGCGGAGAAGCCTACCGTTCGGTAGGCTCTCGCGACCCGCTGGGCAATGGCCCGTTGCGGCCTCCTTAAGAGGGCCGCATTGCCCCTCCTGTTCAGGGCCTCCGCCCAGATCGGGGCCCCGTAGAGGGCCATGGAGCGGAGAATGCCGGCGTATAGCCGCCGACACTTCTCTCCGGGCCCTCCCAGATTCGGCAGCAGCCACGAAAGGTGGTCTGCTGCCTTTAGGACCCGCGCTGACACCCCCCTAAAGTGGGGGCCAAAGTGCCAGCGCGGATCCAGTGTGAGGCCGAGATACTTCATCTCGGCCCCCACCGGGATGTCCACCCCCCCGACGCGGATGGCTGCGCCGGGAGGTGGTCGGCTCTCCCGAGGCCCGGGAAAATAAAGGGCCTCGGTTTTGGCCAGGGCTACATTTAGCCCCAGCCGGCCGATACGGCCGACGACTAAATCGCCGCCGACCGATGCGAGGCGCGCTGCATCCCGGAAGGACTTCCCCCGGGCGGTGACTAGGGTGTCATCTGCATAGCAGATGACACCCATGCCCGGGAGAAGCGCGCCTCGCAACACCCAGTCGTACCCGATGTTCCAGAGCAGGGGTCCCAAAACGGACCCCTGTGGAACACCGGATACAACTTGACGCCGCTGGACAGAACCAGCGGCGTCAACAAACGCCACGGACCGGTCGGCGAGATAGTCGCCGACCAGCCCTATCAGGTATGGAGGCACCCGGAAATACCGGAGTGCCTCCATAATAACTGCATGGGGGAGGGAGTTGAAGGCATTCTTGATGTCTAACGAGACTGCCAACAACCCCTCCCTCCTGCTCGACGCTCTCTCGCAGAGGGAGCGGAGCCGGGACAGGGCGTCGATTGTTGATCGACCCGCCCTGAACCCGTACTGGGCCTCACTGAGATTAGGCCCAGTCTCCTCGAGGTGCTGGACGAGGCGGGAAGCGATGATCTTCTCGAAGATCTTCCCCACCTCGTCCAGCAGCACGATCGGCCTATAGGCCGACGGGTCGTCGGCCGGCCGCCCTTCTTTCCGAAGGAGGACCAGCAGGCCCTCCTTCCAGATCCGGGGGAACCTCTCTGACCGGAGGCACCGGTCAAAGAGGCCCCGGATCCTCTCCTCCATCTGCCCGAGGCAGATGGAGAGGATGCGGGCCGGGACTCCATCCGGCCCGGGGGCGGTCTTCTTCCCCCGCAGTCGGAGCTCGACTATTCCGAGCTCCGTCGTCGTGACCTGCGGGGGGGCCTCCACCAACTGGTATAGTCCATATGGTGGAGGCATCGGGGGGGGGACAAACGAGTGGTCGCAGGGGGGAAACAACCCCTGTACCACCCGCCCCAAGAGCCCCGGCTCCAGGGTCTCGGTGACGGGGCGGCCAATGGGGCGCAGCTTTTGCCGCGCCGCCTTGTACGGCCGCCCCCACGGATCGTCGTCGAGACTCTGGAGCATCTCCTCTCGGGCGCGATCCTTTGCCTCGCCGATCGCGCCCTTGAGTGCGCGCCTCCTCTCTCGAAATACTTCGTAGAGGCGCGCCTCCTCCTCCTGGTCCCGCCGCCGTCGCCGCCGGCTCCGGGCGGAGAAACACTCCGCGCGGAGGGCGTCGAGCTCGGCCGACCACCAGTACACGGCGTGTCTGGGGTCGGGGCGGCGTGACCGAGGCATGCTAAAATCGCACACCTCGGTCATGGACTGGCGAAGGCCCTCGGCAGCCGCATCGGCGTCGTCGTCCAGGACCGGGGAAATCCAGTCCTGGATTAGGGCCGCTTCCCGGGCCAGGCCTTTGTCCAGGCGGGACAGTGCCCACCTGGGGAACGGCGACCTCGGCGGCGGCGGGGGCGGGAGGGTGGACGTCCCGCGGACCACAAATCTAATAAATCTGTGGTCCGACAGGGACTCTGTCAGGTCCACCCTCCAGTCGGCGACCCGGTCGGCCAGGGCGGCGGTGGCGAAGGTGACATCCACCACCGACCCGCCGTGCTGCCGAACGCAGGTGTGGACCGACCCCCGATTCGCGAGGGCCAACCCACACCCGACGGCCCATAGCTGGACCGCCTGTCCGCGCAAGTCGGAGCGGGGATTGCCCCACGCGACCGACTTGGCGTTTAGGTCGCCAGCCAGAATGACCGGCCGCGGTGCCAGTCGGCCCAAAACCGCGGTCAGGGAGTTGAGGAAGTCCTCAAACTCCCTGAAGGGGCGAGTGGGGGAAAAATATGTCGCCACCACAGCATAGGGGCCAGCCATGGCGACGACATACCCCGACCCCCTCTCCACCAGAGAGAGGGGGAAAAACGGTGAGCCCTGACGGGCGAAGACAGCGGCGAGCCCGTCAGAGCTCGCCAACCAGTTGGCGGAGACGTAATACGGCTCCGCCACCACGCCAACGTCCACCTGCCACTCAGCCATGACCTGGGTGACCATGTCCTGAGCTGAGCGGCAGTGGTTGGCGTTTATTTGGAGGAATGATGTCGGGACTGAGACCATCATTCCTCCATCGCCGCCCCCTCCTCTCGCGCCGCCGGAACGGGCCCATCGGCGGACGCGGGTGTCGCCGCCGCCGGACTCACCGACGGCAATTTACCTTTTCTTGGGGGAGGTTTACACTTTCCTCCCCCCATGCGGTGCCCCGCCGGCCGGCCGCTCTCGGCACAAACGGCGCAGTGGGGCTCCGCCGTGCAGTCAGCGGCTTTGTGTCCCGGTTTGCTGCACCGAACACAGAGGTGCTCCTTCGGAGCAGCAGCGGGACATAGGGGCCTGGTGTGGCCGGTGCCCAGGCACCGGAAGCACCGGAGCGGCCCTTGCTCCATCTCTCGGACCGGCGCCGACGTCCAGCCGACTAGGACGCGCCCGGTCCGCAGGACAACTTTCGCCGCCACGGTGGGGACCTGGACTCTCACTGAGCCCAGGCCCCTTCGGCCGGTGAAGAGTTTTCCGACCTTCACCTCACCGGCCGGGCACCCACCGGCGGCCGCGATCTTGGCGGCCACTTCCTCGCTGGTGACGGACTCGTCGAGCTCCGTCACCAGGAGAGAGGTGGTGCGGATGGGTTGCGCCACCCTGGCGACATCCGACACCACCTCTTTTAGTTTGGCCGCGAAGGAGGAGGCTTGCTCCTTCTTGGCAGCGGGGAAGGAGAAAAGTCTTCCCCCCGCGGCTGTCACTCGGCACCGGGAGCCCTGCGCCGCCTCGTCTCCAAGAGTCTCACGAGCCCGTTTAAGCACGGACTCGTAAGACTCGCCTTTGGAGGTCGCCTCCGTCGTCAAGGTGAGGACGACGGCGTTCGCATTCCTGATGCGGATCCTCCTCTTCTTGGGTGGCGCCGATGGTGTGGCCGTTTTGGCTGCCGGTGCTGGAGTCCCTTCCGGCCCCGACTGCATGGCGACGGCGGGGGAGGAGAAGGCCGGCACAGAAGCCGCCTTCTTTCTCCTCTGTCTCTTCCCCTTGGTGGTACCAAGGGGCGAGGGGACGGCTGCCGCCGCCTGCTTGGCGGCCTTTCTGGCAGCCTGTTTCGCCCGTTTGGAGGTGACCTCCTTCCACCCCGAGTTGGCTGGAGTGGTGGACGGGAGGAGCCCATCGTCGGTCTCTATTGGAGGTGACACTGCTGGCTGGCTGGCTGTCTGTGCCGGCGCTGACGCACGGGATGTGGAAGGCTCCGGCTCCAGCTCCCTTGCTGGGGCTTGGGTGCGCTTCCCTATCCCCTTCCCCTTATTGGATGGAGGGGGAGGAGGAGGCGGCGGCATTGACTCCTTCGATGAGGAGGGCAAAGCCGCTCTTCTTTTGTCCGCCGCGAGTGGCGGGCGGACCCGTTCCTCCGGCAGGAGCCGGCCACTGATGCCATCCAGGCAAGCGCGCACAAAATTGCGCTCCTGGATGGCATGCTCGCGGAGCCTCTCCTCCACCAGCTCCCCGATCCTGGCCACCAGGTCATCCTCGGGGAGAGAGGGAGCGGAGGACCGCGACTGTCGTCGGTCTGTGGCAGGCGAGGGAGACTCGCACTCGCTGCCCTGTTTCAGGAGCCGCAGCTCCTCTCTCACGGCGGCCAACTCTTTACTCAGGCGACTAACTGTCGCCTGCAGTACCGCCGCTTCCTCACTTGCCGTCCTTTTGGCCATCTCCTCCGTGATGGCCAAAAATGAGCAGCTGCGGCTCTTAAGGGCTTTTACGAGGGTGCCCTTTAGATGGCCGCTCTTTGTCGCGATGTGGGCGATATGCTCCGCGTCCTCCATCGCCTGCTGTTTGAGGTCGGCTACGGGCATGTCCGAGTAATCCAGGACATTCGACACCCCGTAGCCAACCTTTGCGCGGTTCTGCCGCGCCGCCTCCTCCATTGCCTCCGTGCGGGCGATAAGGTCAGCCTCCTCGTCTGCCTTCTTTTGGGCCGCCAGCCGAGCCCTTGCCGCTTTAAGCTCCTTTGCGGCGCCCGTGGTAGTTGGGCGCCCGCGGCCCCGCTTGGATCCAGCGGACCTGCCGGAGGCGATCGAAATCGACCTCCCACTGGAGTCCGAGTGTGTCCCGGACTCCGCAGCGCGTTTGCGCGAATTGCGCAAGAAGTACTCCCGGCCTGTCTCGGACTCCGATACCTCAGTGAGGGTATCGTCTTCCGACAGGTCGAGATCACCTGCTACGAAAAACCTGCTCCCCGAGGCGGTGAAGCCCGGGAGCGCACAGCGAGACCCCGAGCGGGGGGTCGCCTTTTCGGACGTACCCTTGCGGGTGCGAGAACCTTTAAAGTTGCCAAGGTCGTTGACAGCGGCACCAGAAGGGGCTGGCGCCGCTGCCCCAGAAACGCCTGTAGCCATTTCATATTCGGAGTCGGAGTCCGTTAAACGAGAGCCGTGGTCTTTTTCAGCGATGCCGGAATGGGCCGACACCGCAGAAGCCAAGTCGCCAGTGTTTAAGTCGTCGTGCACATCGGAGTCCGGTGCGCAAGCCAGGTCGTCGATGAGGTCGCCCTGAGAAGGGCGCGCCTTATCGGAAGAGGAGTCCGATCTCGCCGAGGTGCCCTGAGAAGGGCGCCCCGAACGAGAAGAGCGAGTAGAGGGCATTACCACTCGAGAAACCACAAGACAAAAGTTCGCCACAAGTATAGCTCGAAATCGGAATCGGTCACCCACCTGCCACCTGCGTTACCGGGGTCAGGATGGGGTCCAGGGCGTACGAACGTGGACGTTTCCGAGAGCACTTGGGGCACGCCCCACGATCCGAGGCCTAAGCTGAGTCCTATCATCCTACATCACACGTCTAAGAAAACGTAATATAAATGACGATTATATCTAAAACTAATTGCAGATTAATCGATTGTAACATAATAATCGATACAATCGATTAAATCGATTGTATTGTGCAATCTGTGCAATTAAATTCAATTAATTGTTAATAATCGATTATATTGACTCAAAACTAATATCGATATTATCGATTTCATTGATACTATCGATAATCCAATCGATTTTAAGATTATTTAGGGTGGACACCATCACAATTGATTATTGAGCAACACTACTAACCAGTGCTAGCGCCATCTAGAGGAAAACTACCAATATTCACCGGCTAGGTAATTATTAGGACCACCTTCGAGAATCAGTCAGGGAGACAATGAAATAAAAGAAATAATTTTCCAATATAATATCAGAAACGAAATTCCCTATACCTTCTAGAACTCAGGTTTAATTCTCATACTTTTTTAAAGGGCTTGAGGTCATTATTTGGGAAACAGGCTTTACTAGCGCGATGTAAAAATGCATAGTGACATCTACCGAACAACGCGGAATCATCTGCTTGATTGCTTTGTAAAGCTACATATTCTCTTTACAAGCTCCATCTAACGAAAACCGCTGAACTATTTTTCCCATACTAAGGAAAAAAGTACTTAGTGAAATGGCCCTGCAACTGATCTTCCTCTTTTTAGCATGTAATTTCGAGTTGCGTCCAAAGCTGTCGCTTAAGATCCCGGGAATGCTTTGACAATGATCCAGGATTCGGAGAGTCTGGTAATTACAATGAAGCCGTATGGCCTTAGCAACCATTAGACAGGGGAACCAGGCCAACTGAATAACGGTTACACATTCAGAATCATTATATAAATATTGTATCATCATCATCAACAGCCCATTTAAGTCCCCACTGCTGGGGCACAGGCCTCCCTCAATCACATGAGGGATAATTGCCATACTCACCACGCTTGGCAGACGGGTTGGCGAGGGTTTTGATATAAATGCAGAGTTTTCCTTCTCTGGGTGCTGATGATCATGCCAGCAGCTTTACCTTAGTCGCCGTTTACGACACCTCGGTAAGAGTGAGGGTGGCCTATTCTACTCTGCCGGGGACCACACGGCCACATATAACAACAATATGAACATACATTTGGAAAATCCAGAGGAACATGCTCGGATTCGAACCATGAATATACTTAACTTTAGGAATATAAAAACACAATACTTAAGTACAGGCCTTTTCTTACAATAGCCTAAAAATATACAAAAGGAAATAAATTTTATTTACACTTTTCATGTCATTTGACATCTTATTGAACTTTCAAACTCGTCTGCACACGCCTCACTGTCTTTCCTCACCCAGCCAAAAGTCACACTAACATTACAGGAAATTCCAATGTTCTAGTAGGATGGACGAACAGTAATGCTTTTAAAAGGCATTCGTGCTGACGAAGCGGTTTCGAGTAAAACTGGCGCGAGGGTAGAACTATCTGTGGAGAGCTCATCTTATTATAGTCCATTCAGTATCTCAAAGTGAATTGGACAGTTTTATTTTTACCCGACTACGGCGAAGCAAAAAGGAGGGGTTATGACGTGTAGGTATGTATGTATGTATGGTTTTTCATATGTTCCCTCATGACTTCTAAACAAGTTATCATATCTGAACAAATGAGTGTCGTTAGAAGAGTCTTGATTGTCCTTTGGTTATAGGCGACATGACGTCACGATAAATTGACTACAGCGTCCTCTAGGGCACTTAAAAGATAAAAAGATAAGAGATAAATAATTTTTAATTTAATTTAGGTCCACTCAGAACACTTATGAATGTCAAAATAGGTACATAATATCTACTGCTGGTTCGGAATGTCGATTTCTACTGAGAAGACACCACCAGCAAGAAACTCAGTAGTTACTCTTTTCAAATATTGATGATGTTACAGAGTTTTAATTGTGAAGAGAAAAAAAATACAATTATGAAAGTTAATAGACTACTTTGAATAACAACTCAAAAGATTAATCAATCAACATGACCAAGAATCCTTATCATTTAAATAGTCTTGTACACTATAGTAACCTTTCTTCATTAGGCAGGTTTTAATATGAGACTTAAACTTATCCAGTGACAGGTTAATTACATTATGTGGTATCTTATTAAATATCTTAATACGAGTAAGAAACCAAAAAAATATTGCTTGACGATACCGTGGGTATCAACTATCAAATGAAAGAGCTTTTTGCAATCTTAGTTATATGATGATTATAATTTAATGGATTATTTATATGTGATGTGGATATTTATGTGTGTTTTGTTCTTACTTATACTTATATTTTTTTTGTAAGCCTAGTGGCGGTATTTAGAGGAACTGTATGTTAAACGTAAATACGACCTATATACACAAAAATAAATTAATGACTGATTGATTGATTACATTAAAAGTGAGACGATCCTTTCAAACTTAACCGATGTTTTTAAAAATCGAGAATATTTTCTTTAGAAATCTAATCAACTTTTTATTTGTTTCATTTTTAAATCTTAATTAATATTTTATCTACGAATTTAACTATCTGAATATGCAATACAATATGTAAATATTCTTAGTGGTACACAATCATTAAATGACAAACAATTGAATTATATGCGTCGTATTCATAGTGAAAAATGACAACTCTTGCTTGGCGTGTCGGAACCACCTTCGTCACCTAGATAAATTACCAGTTCTTGGTACTTTGTCCCTAATGCAATCTATGCGGACATATTTTGCACGAGACAATAATCGGGATTCGATGGTAAGATGGCCGCCATACCGATTACTGTTTTAATGCGATTGCTTGTGTCAATCCCTATGATCAAAAATTTCGATTAGCGCATTATGCAATTGATAAGATATTTTTTACAAATTTTATTGCTTTTTTAATATGGGAGAGCAACGCTTCGACATGAAGGGGCAGGCTCGACCGGAGTGATACCAAAAAAAAAAAAGGGATTTAAAGATTGGCAGCGCATTTGTGATTCCACTGATGTCGCGGGTGTCCATGGGCGGCGGCAATTGCTTACCATCAGGTGATCAGCTCGTCTGTCACCTATTACGTAACACCGTATAAAAGTTCTGAATAAATTTTATTTTATTTGATTTTAACAAAAATAGTTAATTTGGGGAGTAAATCGACTTTTTTTTTGTTATGCGATTGTGTGCAGTGCAAAAATAACACTTGTGTCTCAGACAAGGACGGTCGGTCAAAAGTCCTTGCCTTGCCCAAAGTCTGGAAGTTGGCGGTCATGTACCCACGTTAATCTGTTGGTCCTGCACCCGATCCCTCTCCGGTCGTGTCACAGTTGTGTTGTGTCCCATCGGAATATGCGGGTAAGGAAGTAGAAAGTGCACTTGTGTTTGCGCACACACTTGAGCACTATAATATATCCTGCTGATCCGATGAGAGGGATCAGGCGTAGGTACAAGACTGCTGACTTTCTAGACTGACGAGCTGACACTGAGAATTTCTTGACAGAAAAACTCAGGTACAAATCTTGGCCCGACCCGGGGTCGAACCCGGGACTCCAAGCGCAGCCGTCGTTTTAAAATGCGACGCATTACCCACTGCGCCAACAAGGCAGTTAAGCCAATGCCAAGCCTCTATATACAATTTAGGACAACACCACACAATTTTTTAAGGATTGTTGGCAAATCTTAATTTTTTCTCTCTAGGTTTTTTTTCTATGTGACCTTACCTGAATATTACCCTAAGAATAATATTTATTTTGATTTAATCTAAGGAGAGAGACCCGGCAGAGTAGAATAGGCCACCCTCACTCTTACCGAGGTGTCGTAAAAGGCAACTAAGGTAAAGCTGCTGGCATGATCATCAGCACCCAGAGAAGGAAAACTCTGCATTTATATCAAAACCCTCGCCAACCCGTCTGCCAAGCGTGGTGAGTCTGGCAATTACCCCTCATGTGATTGAGGGAGGCCCGTGCCCCAGCAGTGGGGACTTAAATGGGCTGATGATGATGATGATGAATCTAAGGAGATACCTAGTTGACAGACCGGTAAATAAGTGTAAGAAGCTTTATTCAAATTCAAACAATTTATCAACATTATTAAGGACTTTAAGTACATCAAACTGTATACTATCCCTAAAACCACAATTCCTTACTAGTAACAAACAATGTATAACTTATAAGACATACCATTTACGAAGTAACCAAACTCTGGGTTGCCATCAAAGAGAGTAGAGGCCATTTGTCTTGTTAACGAAACCGCAAAAGTTTCTTGCAAGATTCCTTTTACGGGAATAAGTGGCAAAAGTTGCCACAGAACTGTAATACACAACAATACAACCTAAATAGGCTTTGCTTGGCTTGGCGCACGCACACATTGACAGCGCGGGTGCACGCGCACTCGAAGTATGCGACGCGGCGCGGTGTTATAATAGGCCACATGTAGAACAGTACAGTAACAGCCTACATAGGTCGCTTCTCGCACGCACACATTGACAGCGCGGGTGCACGCGCACTCGAAGTATGCGACGCGGCGCGGTGTTATAGGCCACATGTAGAACAGTACAGTAACAGCCTACATAGGTCGCTTTCTCGCACGCGCACATTGACAGCGCGGGTGCACGCGCACTCGAAGTATGCGACGCGGCGCGGTGTTATAGGCCACATGTAGAACAGTACAGTAACAGCCTACATAGGTCGCTTGGCGCACGCACACATTGACAGCGCGGGTGCACGCGCACTCGGGCACTCTGGCGCCCGTAGTATGCGACGCGGGGCGGTGTTATAGGCCACATGTAGAACAGTACAGTAACAGCCTACATAGGTCGCTTGGCGCACGCACACATTGACAGCGCAGGTGCACGCGCACTCGGGCACACTTAGTAGGCGACGAAGGCGAAGTGTTAAAAGCCATAAATGACAGAAATTAATACGAATATTCGCTACGGTTGGGGTTTGTAGATAGAAGCTAAATCTATGTTTGGAATCGAAAACCAATGATAATTTCTCGGATTTCTGGCTCCCAATACCTGAAGCTTAAGGGAATTAGGATATTGGTCCAACTGATTGAGGCTGGATGTACAGTATAAAGTAAATACAGTGAGGAATCAACCTGTATGTAATCCGCTTCATATTTAAAGTAGCACATAGTATTATTGGTATTTTAAGTAATTGAAGTGACATGGTGCTTAATAATTACAAAATAGTACGTTAATTGTATTGTAATGATATAATGACCAATGGTTGCAATAAATGGTTTTATTTTATTTAAAGGTAAATTATACTAGTAAATCCTGTATTACTGATTCTCACCTGAAGTGCTTGCAGATCAGTCTCTACGACGTCTTTCAAGCGATACCTAGATTGACCAACTTGGCGTCTCGGCCCACTAGTTGGCCCTAGTATATGGGTACTTTTTCATGAGACTATCTTAATCTCAAGGGTTCGACCAAAGTGGAAGATTCTCTGGTATCGTCAATCAGCGTTTTTGACCCCTGACGAAAAAACGACGGGATAAATTGTAGCGTTACTTATGTCGCGTCATGTTGCGTCGCGCCGCGATGTTGCGTTGGTCGTTCACGTAGAATGTAAGAGCGAGGTTACGACGACGCAACGGAACGCATTAGTTGACTAGTGCGTTCCGTTGCGTCGTCGTAACGGATTCCATATACAACACTACGTAGCTGCGTCGTTTTGATGCAATTTTATATGGGAATCGTTGCGACGACGCAGCGCTATGCACTAGTGGAGCCTCGCTCTTAACTTGCAGTATGTGAAGTGGCTTACAATAACCTTTGTGTGTGTGTCGCGTGTCGTGTCTCATCAATATAATAACCTCCAACCGATTACGGCTACGGCGGTCAATTTCAACGATCAGCCATGTAGGCAGGATATATTATAGTGCTCAAGTGTGCGCAAACACAAGTGCACTCTCTATTCACGGAGAGGGATCGGGTGCAGGACCAAAAGCTTAACATGCTTTCCGAGGCACGGGGGTACAAGACCGCCAATTTTCAGACTTCGGGCTGCCACTAAGAATTTCTTACCGAAAATTTTGGTACAATATTTGGCCCGACCCGGGGATCGAACCCGTGACCTCGCTTTTAAGTGCGACTCACCCCTCCGCCACCGAGGCAGACAATCAATATAAGGCATCTACGAAGACGCAGAAAATATTAAAGCTGTATTATTTTTTAGACGCAGAAAATATGAAAACTTAACTACTTAACAATTTTTTTATTTATTTATTAAGCCCTTTTTTTACGCTGGGGAATGCCTCGTTATGCATACCCTCCTGCCGGGGGGCAGGCGAGTTATGTCGGGCTTTCCTAGCGAGAAGCCGGCCAGAGGCATACCGACTAAACCCCAGCGACGCTCCCTCATCGCCAGAGTGGGGAGGGGACATGAGTATGGGTTAAAGAACCTTACTTCACGTCCCTCCCCAGGCGGAGGGCCCACTTACACACCCGACACTGCCTCCCCCAGTTAACCTGGGGGGGCATAAGGACAGCTGGGAGCGCTGGGTTGTCCCTACCAGGCTGAGGCAGAGGCATGTGTAGTTCCTGTGCTGGTACCCCCGTACCACGCGCCGGCGAGCCTTTCCTCGGAGAACAGGAAGACGCGCCTCTGGCCGGCGTCTTCTTCCCCTTCTTGCCCTTCTACGAGCGTTCGAGAGGGTCCTGCTCCCTCAGACGCTCGGCTGCATATTTTAGGGACATTACGTCCTTACAAAAAGAGGCAAAGGCCGTAAAGGCCCGTTCGTCGGCGACCATCGCCCGAACTATGCTCGGGAGCGAGAACTCGTTCCCAACAACGCGCACTAGCGCCTGGCGTTGTTGATCCCAAGACGCACACGGCCAAAGTGTTGTTCGGCGGTGTCAACATCGACCCCACATGCGTGACAGCACGAGGTTTCCTCTCGTTGGATACGGTGCAGGAACTTACCAAAACAGCCATGGCCTGTCATAACCTGCACCATCCGATATGAGAGGAAACCGTGCGGCCTCTCTAGCCACTGGTCCAGAATCGGAACTCAGCATCGCCGAGACTGGAAGACCAACGCTGGAGATTTATTTAGCCCTAGCAGGCCCAGCTAGGTATCTGGTGAAGGTCGCGGGAATCCATTGGATGCGGGCGGCTTAGGACCGATCTATCACCGGGGGAGGCCTATGTCCAGCATCGGACGTCTATTGGCTGAAATGATGATGATGATGATTAATAAAGTTTTAATTTATTTATTATATTTATTTACCGTGTCGCGTTGCGTCGATCGTATCGTATCAATCAACATCATATAGCGTCGCGTTAGCGTCGTGTCGCGTCCTATCGCGTCGCGTCATTACCTGTCGCGTCGCATTGTCGCGTTCACATAGAACGAGTTCAGTGCACGTGCACTCGTATAAAAAGTGGCGTACGGCCAATATTCCTTACTGTTCCTTGTATTGTGTAAGACAGCTTCAATACGGAATAATTGAAACACTGAATATTCATCGACTATTATCCTAGCCGTTTTGCTTCGGCTACGGGTTCCGATACTAATTATCGGCGTTAAGATGGTGCTTATGATTTCAGTCTGCACACTAGCGTTGCCAAATTCAATAATCTGTGGCCAAAGCGTTTTTTGTACTTGATTGAGATGAATTTTCAAGATATTATCTATGTACGACCTGGTGATCTTCAAGAGAAGTGCTTATTCCTCGCTTAAGAGCCGGCAACGCATCTGTGATGCCCCATGTGTTGCATATGTTCATGAGCGGCGGTAATCTCTTAGCATCAGGTGAGCCGTCTGCTCGTTTTTTCGCCATTGTAAAAAGAAAAAACTATCTGTGGTGCAATAAATACTGAGGCATGAATGGGCCGGCTCGACCGGAGTGATACCACTGCCTCACAGAAGACCGGCGTGAAGCAGCGCCTGCGCTGTGTTTCGCCGTGTGAGTGAGGTTACCGGAGGCCCAATGGGGGGAAGGGGAAAAGGTTGGCAGCGCACTTGTGACTCCACTGGTGTTGCAGGTGTTTATGGGCGGCGGAGTTGCTTACCATCAGGTGATCCGTCTGCTCGTCTGCCACCTCTCATATAAAAAAAAAAATAGTGACCCTGATGAAATTGCGGCACGTGGCTGACGTTGATGTTCATTGAGTCCGTGGTATCACTCCGTTCGAGCCGGCCTATTCCTGCCGAAGTTGTATTTTCTACGGATAAAACACGGTTACGATCAAAGGTATAAAATTCCAGGCAGCCTGCACAGGGTGTATAACAGAGAAATTCTCGAAATACTTGAAGGTACCTTCCCCTTTCGGATTATCTCAATAGGGGGATTTGTTACTCGAATACCGGAACGGGGTTGCTATGTGACATATGGACAGATAGTCTGACAAACCGTGACTTGGTCTATAAGTCCATCATCGTCATCATTTCAGCCAATAGACGTTCACAGCTGGACAAAGGCATCCCCAATGTTCACCACACAGATCGGTCCTGTGCCGCCCGAATCCAATGGGTTCCCGCGACCTTCACCAGATCGTCGGTCCACCTTGTGGGGGGCGCCACGGCTGCGACTTCCTGTTCGTAGACATCCTGTCCTGTAGTCCATCATTAGACCAGTTCTTTTTTATGGCAGCGAGACTTGGCCTGTACTTGAGCGACATAGCACGAGTTGCATGTCACTGAGATGAGCATGCTGCGGTGGATGTGTGGAGTTACGCAGAAAGACCGCGAGAGAAACTCCTTGGCATCCTCCAGGTCCGTGGCATAGCAGGCAATCTGCTGGAGAGTCACCTGCATTGGTATGGTCATGTTCTGCGTAAGCCGGACAGCAACGTGGGATACAAATGTCTAGCCATGGCACCACCCAGGGCCCGGCTGAAGGGGTAGACCCAAATAAACTGACCACTACGGATGCACAAGGAGTCGAAGTAGGAATGTGGACCCCGGGCTGCGAAGCGACGGTTTGGGACGCAACCGGGACCAAAAGCTAAAATAATGATGGAGTGTGGCAAACTATGACTATGACCGTAGGAGAGCCACGCTTCCGGAGTGATACCACGGCCTCACATAAAACCGGCGTGAAACAGCGTCTCTGGTATGTTTTGCTGCGTAAGTGAGAGTATCGGAGCCATCCAGGGGAAAGGGAGGTTAGAGATTGGCAGCGTAGTTGTGACTTTACTGCTGTCGCGGGTGTCCATGTGCGGCGGCTTCGCTTACCATCAGGTGATCCATTTGCTAGACAGAACGTTAAGCCGTTGGTCCGGCGCCCGATCTCTCTCCGGTCGTGTCACACTGTCCCATAGGTGCGCATGGCTGGCACAGACGGAGAAACGACCCGGACTGCTTGGCGCTAGACGGCGCCACCTGTGATGTGGCGTCTGCGGCCCCAGATGGGGGAGAAGCGCACAATTAGGGACAAGGATATAGATTGATAACTTGTAGGGAGTCAACAATTGTGCGCGTTGGAGTGCAAGAGTCCCAAGGACACGCAATATCCGCGCACATCTCCCTACGATTCGGCCAATATAACCAAAGTGTTGGTATGGCCATGGGAGGTGATGGGTTGTCCCATTAGAATATGAGGGAAAGGGAATAGAGTGTGCACTTGTGTTTGCGCACATACTTGAGCACTATAATATACCAGTTGGAGGATAAATACTTCTGCTCACTAATCTTCGAAACAATGTGTCCCCATGACAAACCAGCATCGATTAACTAAATAGGTTAACCGCAGAATCGAGTCAATCTTGGCTTAAATACCGGCCGACTAAAGGCGACCTTAACACCCATTGTTATTCAAAACCGATAAGGCTGAGATTGGCGTTCATTATTCAAGCGAAAATATGGGCGTTCGTATCGGAGAGTGATTTATCTTCTGGAAGCTGTAAATATGTTTATTTATCTTTTTAAGGCGCTACATTTACAAAACTAGCGCCGCCAATATGGTAAATATGATTCTGGTGATTATGAGAGATTCTTTAAAAAATATACATAATTCAATACTTTTGGAGAAATTTGAAATTGGAGAAAATTATTACGTATCAGTTTTTTGAAAAAAACTTATAGGTACAGTCACGAGCTTTAATTTGGGACCTATGTTGTACATTCATAATGCAATAAGGTTGAAATTTTAGTGCAATAATGTTGAATGTCAAGTTAAGACATAAAATGTCTTATCCAATCGACCCTAGAAACGATAACCTTTTTGTAAAAAGCTATCACGGTTTTCTAATTACGAACACATTGCGCAATTGTGACCACCACTGGTCTTACAGGTGTCCATGGGCGGCGGTAATCGCTTACCATCAGGTGATCCGTCGGTTCGTCTGCCACTTATATCATAAAAAATAAATATTATATTGTATCACTCGTGTCATGTCAGTTAAGAAAATAGTTAGATAGATAGAACACATGGCCAAAAACTTATTACCCACGTAACAATTACTCGGAAAACATCGGTAACAATCATATGCCCTTGTTCAAATTGACGTTTCTGCACGGTTTCCCTTAGAAAAGTAAAGTTTTCGATTGTAAATATTATGACTTTGACTCGTTACAATATTAGCTCTTAATAGCAAAAGTTTGTACACGACATTCAACCTTGGATGGGTCCCAAATTAAAGCTCGTGACTGTACGTATAATAGTTTCTTCCTAAAATTAACAATAATCTTCATAATGCAACAATGATATTTCTGAACAGATACAACCTGCGGATCTTCAATAAAAGAGCTTATTCATCCCTCAAAAGCCGGCAACGCATCTGTGATGCCTCAAGTGTTGCAGATGACCATGAGCGGCAGTAAACAACCAGCGGTGCTCAGGGGCACCGTCTGCTCGTTGATCCGCCATAACGTAAACGTCTTTGGAGGAGCAACAACTCTCATCAGAGCAGTCAGTCTCCCCAGGGCAGCGTGGTGGCGCGTTGAATGGGAAGTGACATCCTTTGGGACCCATATGCCTGAGGGTCGATCAGGCCCATCTCCCCGGCTTGCTTTTATTGGCCGCCTGGAGTGGACCGCAGCAGAGGCCCCAGAAGTTTGACCTCTGGCTTGCCTTCACCAGCCGGCCAGAGTGGGACGTCAAAGCTATATGCTCGCAGGGTGGAAGTGAAAGATGCATATTTATAATACATGGAAAACACTCAGACCAATACAAACAGACATGTTAATGCACTCAAATGTTTGTACTGTACGGGGATCGAACCCGCAACCCTTGGACCAAAGGCAGCGTTCACTACCACTGATCCAAACGGGTCGGGAAACCAAACCATTCCGCATTAGGCAAATCCCATCATAGTAGCGATGACTTGATTTCTATGATGAGGCCTTTGCCCTGCAGTGGGACAGTCTATAGGCTGATACTTTCATCATCATCATTCATCATTTCAGCCAATAGACGTCCACTGCTGGACATAGTCCTCCCCCAATGTTCTCCACACAGATCGGTCCTGTGCCGCCCGCATCCAATGGATTCCCGCGATCTTCACAAGATCGTCGGTCCACCTTGTGGGGGGCC
>CM032492.1:5333951-5493950 GCA_019059595.1 Marasmia exigua
CACCATAAAAAAATTTTTCGTGATTTTTATTTATGTGATAGGTGGCAGACGAGCAGACGGATCGCCTGATGGTAAGCGATTGCCGCCGCCCATAGACACCAATAATCACAAGTGCTCTGTCAACCTTTAAACCCCCCTTTCCCCCGGATTGGGCCTCCGGTACCCTCACTGACGACAGCGAATCACAGCACAGTGCTGCTTCACGTCGGTTTTCTGTGACGCTCTGGTATCACTCCGGTCGATCCGGCCCATTCATGCGGAGCCAACGGTCACGCTTTCTCATAAAGCATGTCGGGGTTTCTTGTCTCCTATCCTTTATCCATCTACCACAGGCTATTCTCCAATACAAGCTTACTTACTTACTCTGATTTCTCAGCGACCAATCAATCAAAAAAAAATATATTTGCATATAGGCTTGTACACAAGCACTTACAAATCGTCATACATTTAAGTAATTTAAAACTATTTATGAGTACTCATGTACAATTTACATGTTAATGCATATACATTTGATACATAAAATATACAAAAAAATAAATATACATAATACGAGCTTGTGGGTGAGAGGCTACAAAGCCTTGAACACCGACGCAAGGTAGCAAGCTTATCGGTCTTCTATCGGATACATTTTGGAGAGTGCGCCACGGAACTGTACAATGCCATTGGAGCATCTCCGTTCTTCCAATACTCCACCAGGCAGACCCTCAATCGACACAGGTACATGGTAGAAATACCAAAAGTCCGCACAAAGAGGTTTGAATCCTGTTTTCTTATTCGTACTGCGAAACAGTGGAATCAGTTGCCTGAGGAGGTGTTCCCTAGTGGCTACATTTTGGGGGTTTTCAAAGCGCGAGTGAATAGGTATCTTCTAGGTTATCGTGCTACATCTTAGACCATATTATCACTTACCATCAGGTGAAATATGGTCAAACGGTTACCTATCTAAGTAAAAAAAAAAAAAATACGATTCTACCACCAGCTTGGAGAGTTGTTTCTGGTCGAGAAGATCCAGCAAGATAGACCCGTAGTGGAAGGATGGGTTTAGGTTCTTAAAATATTTTTTATCTGTATTTATGATAAGGTTTAATAAGTTATTTTTCTTTGATCTAGTTTTATTAATAAATATTAAGGTTATATGTAATGAAAAATTCC
The DNA here is from genome assembly GCA_019059595.1 of Marasmia exigua. Lineage (NCBI taxonomy): Eukaryota > Metazoa > Arthropoda > Insecta > Lepidoptera > Crambidae > Marasmia > Marasmia exigua. Next base: position 5,335,104 of record CM032492.1, read on the forward strand.
AAGTAAAAGAAAACTTTTTCCATCGTCTACAATTTATTGATGATAATAAATGAGATTGGGTTCTCGTTAGCTTTAAATTAAAAACTTCAAATATTAGAATAATTACGCCGAGCTGAGTGAGTGAGGTGATCGTATCAGCAATGATGAGATCCGTAGGAGAACTAAGGTCACAGACATAGCCCAAAGGATTGCATGTCTCAAGTGGGAATGAGCAGGGCACATAGCGAGGAGAACCGACGGCAAGGTCGAAAGGTCCTCGAGTGCAGGCCACGTACAGGAAGTCGCAGCCGTGGCAGGCCTCCTACAAGGTGGACCGACGATCTGGTGAAGGTCGCGGGAATCCATTGAATGCGGGCGGCACAGGACCGATCTGTGTGGAGAACATTGGGAGAGGCCTATGTCCAGCAGTGGACGTCTAATGGCTGAAAAACGGACCCAACATTTGTGCATGGTTATTTAGCAAATAGTATAAGTGTTTGCCGAGAGATTGTAATCCCGAAATTGTTTAAAATAGATCCGGTTTTGCAGCTAAAAATTTAAATCGATTGTCGTCGCTAGTGTGCCCTATTCGTCACCTTAAGGCGTCGCATACCCCTAACTAGCGACGCATATCGATTTAAATTGTTAGCTACTAAACCGGATCTATTTTTAACAATTTCGGAGCTCCAGTCTCTAAGTAAAGTTGACATTTAAACTATTATAACTATTATACATATTATATTTTAACTATAATAACTATTATACATATTATATTTTAACTATATATTTAATAATTGGGGACTACTTATTGATCGGTGTACGGTCTAATTAACGTACAGTGGCGGACACATCAAGCTATACAAAACTGTCAAATTTCTTCATTCGGTTATAAACCTTATATTGTTACACATTGAGTTCGAAATCGATTGAGGAAATTTGACAGTTTTGTATAGCTTGACCTGTCCGCCGCTGCACATAGCCCGCGTCAGCATTATTATTTTGTGCAATTGATTTAATTGACCAGTTCACGTCATATCAAGCCTGCGTGTACTCGTCTCCATGTAATTTGTGATCAAGACAATAAACTCATTCTATCTTCAATCGAGACTGTCATTATCTACCAAGAGACCGTACATATCTTTTTGAACCTTCGAGATTCAGTTTAGTGTTTTGTGTGTTTTGAGTGATAGCGAATCGGTCGACTTCCCAGAAGCGGGTCTTACCGACGTGGAATATTATATTTTGGAATTCGAAAGGATTTACGCCATAAGTGGCCGTTTTGCTATAGGTAAAGTCGGGTACATATTGCTGCAATGCATATAATGCAACATGCAATGCTCCAAATTCTCATGGTTTGGACGCCTCGCGCGCACCAACTCCACCTGCGTCGCGCACGCTCCGAGCGTTACGTTACGTGATTTGTCGGTTTTTGGTACGAACCTAAGGGGGCGCGCAGTGTGCGCGCGCCACACGCCCAAGGCAGCAGAGAACATGCAATATAAGCCAGAATGTTGCATTGCACCACTGTACCTTAGATTAAATCAAAATAGCAGAAGATACGCCACGTCCCTTCAATTAGACAACTGAAAACGGACATATTTGTCAAGGAGTCATTAAACATCATGTCAAAAGGAAAAATGACTAATTTCATTTATTTTTATAACAGTCGAACTTGTCATTAATGAATATTTTTGGGAGACGTGACCGCTTGTCAGACTCTCACATTTGCGATGCGTGCAATTAGGCGCCGGGTGCCTAATTTAGCGATCCACGCGGTTGAGACGAGTCACCTATCTTCCGCTTTTTGATTTGATCTAAGTTCTGTACCCACCTTTATATTATGATGCCTTAGTGATGGATGACTTTTCATACATTCTAAAAATCACGGTTTAAAAAAAAATTATTAGTGAATAGTTTTGAGACTATCCGCAACATGCAGATTTCCTCACACTGCTTTTCACCGCCAAGCTAGTGGTAGATATACGCACACAGCTTTGATTTGTTTAAGTCTAAGGCGGCAGACGAGCAGACGGATGGCCAATCGCAACACCAGAAGAGTCACAAGTGCACTGGTACCCTCACTTCCGCACAGAATACAAATATCTAGGTTTCTTCACATTTGAACAAACGGCCTCCCGATTCCTCACGATTTATTCACTAAGCTACAACTCTAATAAGTTCGTATTTAATTAGTTCAAATCAAATAAAATTATTCAGAACAAGAGCTTTTCCTCTAATAATGGTCTTCGTGAAATCTCCTAATTCTTTGATTAATGTACATAAATTAATTGCTTGTCCGAGTTTAAGGATAAAAGTCAGATCCGTTGATCCTAATTTAGAATTACAAATTCCTAAGGTCAGAGCCAGTTCGAAGCCATACACAGTTAGTTCTTTCGGGAAGTGGCTTTTTTTTTGAGATTAGACACTATATACCCGACTACGGCGAAGGAAAAAGGAGGGTTATGATTTTGACCTACATGTAAATAAATAAATAAAAACATTTATTAACCAAAAACACACATTAACAGAAAGAAAAGTTCTTTAACTCCCACGCTAGGCAGTGCCTGTCTCGTGGGTGTCAAATCATATGAATTTCCGCTATGGCTTATTGACTAAAGTGACAAACTGAATGTAATCTTAAAAATATATATATATATATATATATATATATATATATATATATATATATATATATATATATATATATATATATATATCTAAAAGTAATCAAAAATACTAAAATTTAAGTTATGGCTTTAAGCGCGTTAGTGAAGTAGTGTGTGTGCGTGTGTGTGTGTATGTGGTGAGTGTGGTGAGGAGGAGTTGGGTTTTGGGTAGCCCTATGATTTAGTCTATGTATGTATATGGTTGTTCATCTGTTCCCTCATAACTTCTAAACTACTTATCATATTTGAACAAATGAGGTGTCGTTAGAATCGTCTTGATTATCTTCTGGTTAAAAGCGACATGACGTCACGTTAAATTTACTATAGCGTACCCTAGGGGACTTAGAGTAAGGACCTAAAAAAATGCTTGTCGATACCGTGTGGGGTATCAAATGAAAGAGATTTTTTAGCACATTTCAAATATGTAATTTTATTTACATAACTAAATATTAAGTATAAATAATATATATTTCTGCCATTCTCAATTTCATTTGTTAAACTTCTTTGCACTGCGTTCACTTATTACGAATACGATATTTCTTTTTTCTACCCAAAGGTTGTCTGGAAGAAATCGCTACAAGCGATAAGACCGCCTTATTGTACTGTCTGTTGCTGTTGTATCATGCTTGTATTTTATTTTTGTTCAATAAAGAATATCTATCTATCTAAGTTTAAAAACTAAAACCCGACTACCAAACACGCTCTAAATAGTACGAAACAAGAAATGTCTCAGCTTAAAATTGTTATTCCGTATCGCCGTGGTCGTATGCCACCTATTGTAGCTAAAACAAGTTCATTATAATGATAAAATAAAACCATTGTGGCATACGACCACGGCGATACGGCATTATAATTTCAGCAGAGACAATTTTCTTGTTTTTTTGGTGGTCGAGTTTTAGTTTTGAAACTTAATTTTTTCCTTCTGCAAAAATGTTTGATAATGCCCTCGAGAGGTTTCTCGGGTATTCAAAAAATCACTGTGCCATTTTTCATATTACTTACCATCAGGTGACCCGCTAGCTCGTTTGACGCCTCTGGCATAAAAAATAGTTGAATGCAAAATATTTGTGTAGAAGATCCCGTCCAACATTCGTGGTTCTGTCTTTTATCAACATAAAATTTATTGCTGGATTATATTAGAATTAGTGGCCCGCCATCACTTCATTTCGTGACAATATTTCCACTCTACACCAATAGATGGCGCTATGTGTAGATTACATCGCGCAAGCGTTTTATTGTTTTCGGATTAGCTATAAGGGTTGCCGCTGTCTGTAGGTAATAGAGTGTCTACATTTATAAATAAATAGTATAAACCATTGCTCTATACTAAGTAGACCTGAAAAAAGTATCTTTTAAAAGATTGGAACATCTGGATCAGTGCAGATAATGCGGAACAGTGAAACGCTTCATTTGGAACATCGACTCCTCAGATAGATCCGTGATTCATTCCGCTCATTTTTTTTATGATATAGGTGGTAGACGAGCCGACGAATCACCTGATGGTAAGCGATTACCGCCGCCCATGGACACCTGCAACACCAGTGGTGTCATTCGGATCTTTCGGTAAAGTCAAGTACAGATTGCTGCAATGCAACATGTAATGCTGTTGCATGTTAAATAGTTTTTTAGATTTTCGCGTTGCATTTAACTATAATGTATCAATACGGGGATTAACACGATATTTATTATGTGAAACAACATTGTGTACTCACATATTCTGCCCGACGTTTCGGCTACGTTACAGCAGCCGTGGTCACGGGTGGACTGGCGGAGCACGGCGTCGTCTGCAGACTCCAGGTGTTTACAAAATCGATTGTAGCTGCGGTAGTTCTTTTATTGGACAAACGAAGCGGTCAGTTGCAGAACGTGTCAAGGAACATATCGCAGCTGTTAAAAATCGACAAGCGAATAAATCGGCAATAGCAGAACATCTACTGGAAATGGGAGTTTAATCATTGGATGGAACTACATGACCCGAAAATCCTCTCCACCGATCGTCATTATCATACCAGGATAGTACGTGAAGCGATTGAGATCAAGAAGTATAAGACTTTCAATCGGGAGGATGGATTTAAAATATCATCGACATGGAATCCAGTAATTAACAAGTGCAAACCCCGTGCTAGGCCGTTACTAACGCAAACAAACACCGATACTGTTAGTGTAGTGTGTCGGAGTAGCTTCACTGACAATTCATCTAGTGGCGAATTAATATCAAAAAATGTGAGGGTGTCCGAAGATTCACAGCCCGGCCCCAGCAGACGACGCCATGCTCCGCCAGTCTGCTCGTGACCACGGCTGCTGTAACGTAGCCGAAACGTCGGGCCAAATATGTGAGTACACAATGTTGTTTCACATAATAAATATCGTGTTAATCCCCGTATTGATACATTACTGTTGCATGTTGCAATGCTACAAATTCTCATGGTTTGGACGCCTCGCGCGCACGAACTCCGCCTGCGTCGCGCACGCTCCGAGCGTTACAGCTCGTGCGCGGCGCGATTCGTGATTTGTCGGTTTTTGGTACGAACCCAAGGGGGCGCGCAGTGTGCGCGCGCCACACGTCCAAGGCAGCAGAGAAAAGGCAATGTAAGCCAGAATGTTGCATTGCACCACTGTACCTTAGATTAAATCAAAATAGGGGAAGATACGCCACGTCCCTTCAATTAGACAACTGAAAACGGACATATTTGTCAAGGAGTCATTAAACATCATGTCAAAAGGAAAAATGACTAATTTCATTTATTTTTATAACAGTCGAACTTGTCATTAATGAATATTTTTGGGAGACGTGACCGCTTGTCAGACTCTCACATTTGCGATGCGTGCAATTAGGCGCCGGGTGCCTAATTTAGCGATCCACGCGGTTGAGACGAGTCACCTATCTTCCGCTTTTTTGATTTGATCTAAGTTCTGTACCCACCTTTATATTATGATGCCTTAGTGATGGATGACTTTTCATACATTCTAAAAATCACGGTTTAAAAAAAAATGATTAGTGGATAGTTTTCAGATTATCCGCAACATGCAGGTTTCCTCACACTGCTTTTCACCGCCAAGCTAGTGGTAGATATACGCACACAGCTTTGATTCGTTTAAGTCTAAGGCGGCAGACGAGCAGACGGATGGCCAATCGCAACACCAGAAGAGTCACAAGTGCACTACCAACGTTTATTTCTCCCTTTCTCCGGATTAGGCCCCCGGTACCCTCACTTCAGCACAGAATACAAATATCTAGGTTTCCTCAAATTTGAACAAACGACCTCCCGATTCCTCACGATTTATTCACTGAGCTACAACTCTAATAAGTTCGTATTTAATTCATCATCATCATCAGCCCATTTGAGTCCCCACTGCTGGGGCACGGGCCTCCCTCAATCACATGAGGGGTAATTGCCATACTCACCACGCTTGGCAGACGGGTTGGCGAGAGTTTTGATATAAATGCAGAGTTTTCCTTCTCTGGGTGCTGATGATCATGCCAGCTTTACCTTAGTCGCCTTTTACGACACCTCGGTAAGAGTGGCCTATTCTACTCTGCCGGGGACCACACGGCGTCGTATTTAATTAGTTCAAATCAAATAAAATTATTCAGAACAAAAGCTTTTCCTCTAATAATGGTCTTCGTGAAATCTCCTAATTCTTTGATTAATGCACATAAATTAATTGCTTGTCCGAGTTTAAGGAGAAAAGTCAGATCCGTTAATCCTAATTTAGAATTACAAATTCCTAAGGTCAGAGCCAGTTCGAAGCCATATACAGTTAGTTCTTTCAGGAAGTGGCATTTTTTTGAGATTAAGAAAGAAAGAAACATTTTATTGACCATCACAATAAATAATTTAACAATGAACATTCATTACTAAACATAGATAAGGTAACATTGACACATTAAAACTACAGACAAAGGTGAGTACGAGAACAGACGATAGGTAGGTAAATACACAGTTATATAATGAAAATATTCTAAATAAGTAGGCGTGTGTGAAGTGTGAGGTCAATCAGGTCCTGGCCTCAGCATGGTGCTGCCACGACAGAAATGCCGCGGCAGCGCTGGTATTCTGGCAGGACCTGTTGTGAGTGACGACCGTGTTAATGTGTAAACATAAATAAATAAATACTAATGTACATAAATAAATGATAATGTGAGATAGAATTACTAGATAGAACGGAAGAAGATATAATTATAACTGTGGCGACCCCTTCGTCGGTCCCACAAAGTTGTGCGTCGTCGTATTGTTGAGACGGGGGGAAACGTCCCGAAAAGGACGTACCCAAAGAAACAGGAAGGTATGCGTGCGTATAAGAAACAGTACAGAAACGTACGTAGCGACGTTACGTAACGTGAGTAGACACGTAGGTAGGTAGGTACGTAGGCTGCAGCAAATGAAACCCCAGGCTTGCTTGTGATGTACGGCGATCAACACGGAGCGGTGGAATCTTGAGGCAGGGAGGCGGCAGGATTTCTTTTCTAGCAGAGTAGTTCACTCGAGGGCTGGTATTGCCGAAGTGCATGCATTAGGCCAAATTTCTCTCATTAATATACTATTTGCCCCGCCTCAAAACTCCACTAACTCCCACATCTCTTTATTTCGTATAATATCTTAGTCTAGTGGTCCTATCTCTGTTTAACAATATGTTTTGTCCCTTTCTAGGGTCCGCCTATAAAACAGTTTGCGGTCCCGCTCTAACATTACCTCCCGCTCTTGCACTGTCTAGGTTTTTCTAAATTAACCTTAGATCTAGACTTCATCGTGTTTGTTTGCTGAATGTGGTGTTGTATGCCTGCCTATTCATCAGCTGTGTGTACCTACCTATCGTGTAAAATAAAACACCATTATTTCTACTTTTTATTTAACTTAGGCATTTTACCCCACCTTGAAGTCTAGATCGTGTCTAGAGCGTTACCTATCCTACTTAGTGTTATAAAAGGAGTTTATTCTTAAGGCTAATGTTATGAGCTATACAGAAAACATAAATTTACATATAAGGACTTATACTAGACTATTCTATGATTGATTAATAGAAACCTAAACTATGAATTTATTTACAATTTAAATCACATTAAAAGCTACCTATTCGTTTATGGATTGTCCCGAACATTCTCCCGCCGTGAGTTGGCCGCAGAGTCGACTCATTCTTCTGGTGAAGGGACGTCTGGCTTCGTAGGTAGCTGGATGAGCTTCTTAGCTGGTCTGCGCAGGATTCCCCCCCTCGTCCGCACGTCCGCTGTCCTCACGACGCCGTCGGGGCCCGGATATACGGCAGTGATGACTCCCCGTGGCCATGTGTTTCGAGGTAGCGTGTTGTCTACGATGATGACCACGTCGCCGATGGTGATGGGGGGTCCTCTTCCTCTGGGGTCCCGGCGGTGTTGGAGGTTTGGTAGGTACTCTTGTAACCACCGTTGCCAGAAGATGTCCGCCAGGCGTTGCGATGCTCTCCAGTGCGTATGTCCTATTAGATCTTGATCGTGATAGTGACCGCCCGGAGGCTCGATGGCTGGCCCGTGGAGCAGAAAGTGGTTCGGAGTAAGCGCCTCGGGATCGTTCACATCGACCGAGACGTGTGTTAACGGCCTGCTGTTCACCGTATACTCCACTTCTGCCAAGAGCGTGGCTAGGACTTCTTCGTGGGGGCTTCTCTCGGTCAAGACGGCTGCCATGGCGGTCTTGACGGAGCGGACGAGCCTCTCCCATGCGCCCCCCATAAATGGGGCGCCCGGGGGAATGAATCGCCAGTTTATCTTCCGTCTTGCTGCCTCTTCCTGTGTTGCCTTCGTTGCCGCCTCCCGTAGCTCTCGTTCCGCGCCGTGTAGATTGGTCCCATTGTCGGACCATAGCTCGGCGGGGCAGCCGCGCCGCGCAATCATGCGGCGCAGCGCCATCACCGCAGAGTCCGTTGTGAGAGACGCGGCGATTTCTAGGTGGACCGCGCGCGTCGTGAGGCATGTGAAGAGGGCCACATATCTCTTCTGATGCGATCTTCCGACGGTGACGGTGAGCGGCCCGAAATAGTCGAGGCCCGTGTAGGTGAACGGGCGCTGATGATGCGCTAAGCGGCACGCTGGTAAGTTTCCCGTTGGTGGCTCGGGCGGCGAGTTTTTCCTTATGCGACATGGACGGCACCTATGTATTATCTTGCGCGCGGTAGTCCGTAGTCGTAGTATCCAATACCGTGTTCTGCATTCATTGATGGTGCTTTCGACTCCGGCGTGATGAAGAGTACGGTGTACGTAGTCTATGTATAGCGCCGCTATGTGGTGATCTCCGTCCAGTATCGCCGGCCTTTTTCTTTCTTCATTTATAGCCGCAGCGGCTCCGATTCTGGTTTTCACGCGGAGTATTCCTTGGTCCATTTCTACGGCGAGATGTCGAAGACGCGTGTTTCTACTTATGGGCGAGTCTTTTTCCAGACTGGTCATTTCTTCTTTGAATGAATCTCGCTGACATTTTCTTATAATTATTTCTTCGGCTTGCGAGATGAATTCGGCTTGCAGTGGTGCGAAACTTCTTTTCGTTTTTTCGTCTTCTCGCGGCGTCTTCGCTTTCTCCGTCTTTTTGTCACCCGGTGTCCATCCTGGGTCACGTTCTTTATTCTTCTTCGTTCGTTTGTAGTTGACTTGTTGTTTCTTCGTTCGGCAGAGGTGGATGAATTGTAACACGCGGGCCGTTGCTCGTACCAGTCTTTCCCATTTTGAAAAACGCATTGGTTCGGGCACGGCGCCGTGTTCCTGGGGGCTCTTGATGCTGATCACGTGAGTTTTCTCCTCGCCGGTTGCTTTCTCGACGACCGGGGCGGCGGAAACGGGCCAATTTTCTTCCTTTTCGCGTAGGAAGGCTGGTCCCTGGAACCATCTGTGTTCCGCGTCCAGGTCGCGGGGCACGTCGCGGGTGGCGTCGTCGGCTACGTTCTCTTTCGTTGGCAGCCATCTCCATTCGTTTGTCGACGTGTTTTCTTCAATCTCGGCGATCCGATGCGCGACGAAGGGGCGGTAGGTGCGTGCTCCCGTCTTTATCCAGGTTAGCACCGTTCTGCTGTCCGTCCAAAACGTCTTGGAGTCCGGTTTCTTGTCGTGCTCTTCTATGACTGCTGCGGCCATGCGACTTCCCAGCACGGCCGCCTGTAGCTCGAGCCGCGGAGTCGACGTGAGTTTGAGCGGTGCCACCTTCGCCTTCGCCGCCACGAGAGATAGGTGTATGTGGCCGTCGTGTGTGATCACTCTCCAGTATAGGGCGGCGGCGTAGGCGAGCTCGCTGGCGTCTACGAAGATATGTAGTTGTCTTGTTACGGCGTTGCTGTAGTGCAGGTAGCGTCTCGGTATCCTCACGTTGTGTAATTTCTTCAATTCTTGTGTCCAGTTTCTCCATTGAGTCGCCAGGTCCTCTTCTAAGTTTTCGTCCCATCCGGTACCTCGCCTCCAGATCTCTTGTAGAATCTGCTTCCCTCTCACTGTGACCGGGGATGCTAGCCCAAGCGGATCGAAGAGTGACATAAGTATCTTGAGCGTTTCCCTCTTCGTTGGGTTCTCCTTATCGAGGATTCCGGCCGGCAGACGGGCGAGGTTGAGGTTGAAGGTGAGCTCGTCCGTCCTCGGCTTCCAGATGAGGCCCAGTACTCGTTCGTCCATTTCTTCATTTAAAGTGACTGCGTTCCGTTGTTCACAGCCCGGATCGAGCGCCTCTAATACCCGCGGAGAGTTCGATGTCCATTGACGCAGATCGTAGTGAGCTTCGCTGTGTATTCTTCTTACTTGACTGGCTATTTCGATTGCCTTTTCTTCTGTTTCCACGCTTAATATCATGTCGTCGACGTAGTGGTTCTTCACGATGGCTTCATAGGCTTCTTTGTTTTCTTCTTTGTACCGGCGTGCATTAAAGTCCTTCACGTAGATGGCCGTAGAGGGCGAACATGTGGCACCGAAGATGAGTGATGTCATTCTGTACTCGTCCGGTGGCTGGTCATCTCTTCTGTCCCCTCTCCATAGGTACCTTAGTGCGTCGCGATCCCCTGGTTGCACCTTGACCTGCATAAACATCTCCTTGATGTCCGCTGATACCGCCACCGTGTGCTGCCGGAATCGCATAAGTACGCCCGGCATCGACTGTAGCAGGTCGGGCCCCTTATGCAGTTTGTCGTTCAGCGATACTCCTTTCGTTTTGGCTGCCGCGTCATGAACGATCCTCATTTTCCCAGGCTTCATCGGATTCATGACGGCGAAGTGCGGCAGGTACCAAGTCTTCCCTGGCGTTTTCTCGGTCGGCGCGGGTTCGGCGTATCCCTTTTCAATCAGTGCTTCCATCTGTTCGGTGTACTTCTTCTTCATATCGGGGTTGCGGTCGATCTTCTTTTCAATACTATGAAGCCTCTTCAATGTATTTTCATAATTGTCTGGCATCGTGACCTCGTCATTTTTCCATAACAGCGGAGCTTCATATCTTCCATTTTCTTTTCTTGTTAGCTCTTTCTTCAGTTTTTCCATCGCTCGGTGCTCCGGGTCGTTTTCTGGTGTCTTGGGAGCGATGATCAATGATTCAAGCGCGAAGTAATCCCTCAGCTGCTCATCCATGTTTGCCTCTTCGTTTTGAGCGATAAAGTTGACCCGCTGCGTCCGCCCCAGCATGCGTGTATGGGCGCCGTGAAGCACCCATCCGAGTGGAGTACGCGATGCTACCGGCTGATGTCTTCCTCCTCTTCTTGTTTCAGTGGTGAGGAGCAGATGCCAATTGTCTTGCCCAATCAGCATTCGCGGCTTGATCTTCGTATACGTGAGGTCGCTCTTGATATCTTGTAAGTGTTCGCAATCTTCTATTACTTGGCGCTCGACGGTCTGCGGCGATAACTTCATGTCTTCGATGGTGCGCGCAGTTATCTTGTGTTGCTTCTTGTATGCGCCGCGCAAGGTGAGGGTGACTCTTCTTGATTCTCTCGCCTTGACTTGATGCTCCCCGATCGCTTCTATGTGTAGCGGTTCTTGACGTCCGCTTGCTCCGATCTTCTCACATAGTTCGGCATCGATGAGCGTCACAGTCGATCCGTCGTCCAGTAGGGCGTGAGTGTTCACTGCTCCCGCCGGTCCGGAAATGTGTACTGGAACGATCTTCAAAAACGACTGTGCCCCCTCGCAAGTCCATGTTGATGCGACTGTCTCGTTCTGGCGTCGATCTTCCCTCTCACTCTTGCGTGTTTCTTCTCTATTATTTGCGTTTCTTCTATCTTCATTGTTCATCGTCGTGCCGAATCTCTTATGGAGTAGTGGATGATGCCAATAGCGACAGTCTTGCACGCTGCATCGCCTCTTCTTACATGTATGATCCTTCCCCCGATAGCGTAGACACACGAAACAGAGACGTTTCGTTTTCGCAATTTCCCATCGATCGTCTTCGGTTGCGTTCTTGTACTTGCTGCATTGTGTTATACTGTGGCCTTCCTCTTCGCACGCAGCGCATCGGTACCGCGTCGCATTGTTCTCCACTGCGGTGAAAGTTCTCTGGTTTCTTCGATACGCGCCGGAGTTGAAGTTTTCCCCAGGTATGTACTCCGGTGGTGCGTATGGTCCGCAGCGTTCCGCTTCCCTCTCGAAGAAACGACCCAATTTTACTAGGTCGGGCTCTTCGCTCTTCGCCGATTCGGTGTTGAAGTCGAACCATCTGTAACGTAGCGTCGGCGTAAGCTTTTCTATCGTAGTCTTGATTGCTTCCGGATTGTAGAGGTAGTGTACGCGGTTGAGTGCTCGTAGAGTGGCGACTGCGTTGTTTATCTTGCTGGCGAAGATGCACACGTCTTTGGGGTTATCGGTGAGACGTGGCAAGGCGCGAATTCTTTCCAGTTCGGCGAGTGCGATGGTGTCTGGTCTCCCGAAGCGTGATTCCAATGTCTTCATAATGTCTGTTGGCTTCGCGTTGTAGATCAGTAGGCTCTCGACGGCTTCTCTTGCTCTTCCTCGTAGGCTGCGTCGGAGTCTCGCTATATTCTCGCTCTCAGTGAAGTTCGTTTCTGCTTCGTCGAATGCCGCCTTGTATGCCAACCATTCATGATGCGATCCGCCAAAGGTAGGCAGCTCCATTGCGTAGCGGCTTGCAGGTGTCCCGGCTTTGGCTGCCAGGGCTATAGCGGAAGCTAACTCGGTGAGGTCGATGCTTTGCGTTTCATTTTCTTTCTTCAGCTTCGTATAGCGCTGTCTCTTTTCCTCGTATTGATGTTTCTTCTTTTCTTCACTAGATGGCGCTACTTGTATGTTATCTTCATTTTGCTTCTCAGTGACGATGATTTTTTCATTTTCTGGCTCCACCGCCGTATGTAGGTGCTGTTGACTTCTATTTAGCCATGTGTCCACCCTCCTCGTAGTTTCAATCTCGGTGGAGACAGAGTTCCCTTCGTTGTCTTCGTCTTCATCGTCGGATTCCGCTTCGATGCGTGCTATCTGTGCAGCGATCAATTCTACCTGTAGGCTCGCCAATCGTTCTCGTGCGATTGCCAACCGTACAGCTTTCTTCTTTCTTGAGCTTGTTGACCTCTGTGATGCAGCTTCGGCGTCTTTTTCATTTTCCATATTCTTTCCCCTGGGTCGGGCGTCCCGTTTCGCTGCGACCGCTTTGCTAGTTTCTTTTGCCGTTGTGGTGCCGGAGTCCCATGTATTTTGTGATTCCGTCGTGTTGGTTGTGTCTTGCGTCCCCGTCGTATCGGTGGTCGTTTGCGTAGTGGTGGTGCCAGCCGTGTCGTAGGAGCTTGTGGTTGCTTGGGATTCATCTGAGTTTGCTGCTTCGGTGGTTTCTGGTGCGCGGCCGCTCGTCGATCTTGTCTGAGGCATGATGATCTTCTATACTTTCTTCTTCAAATGGTGATCTTCCCCTGCAGACTTCTTTCTTCAATAATAAATCGACGAGGGTGAGTTTCTTTCTTCCTGCTTCTGCAATACGACGACTTCGTGGTTCGTTGTCTTCATATATATCCTCGGCTCGATGGACCAAACAATGTGGCGACCCCTTCGTCGGTCCCACAAAGTTGTGCGTCGTCGTATTGTTGAGACGGGGGGAAACGTCCCGAAAAGGACGTACCCAAAGAAACAGGAAGGTATGCGTGCGTATAAGAAACAGTACAGAAACGTACGTAGCGACGTTACGTAACGTGAGTAGACACGTAGGTAGGTAGGTACGTAGGCTGCAGCAAATGAAACCCCAGGCTTGCTTGTGATGTACGGCGATCAACACGGAGCGGTGGAATCTTGAGGCAGGGAGGCGGCAGGATTTCTTTTCTAGCAGAGTAGTTCACTCGAGGGCTGGTATTGCCGAAGTGCATGCATTAGGCCAAATTTCTCTCATTAATATACTATTTGCCCCGCCTCAAAACTCCACTAACTCCCACATCTCTTTATTTCGTATAATATCTTAGTCTAGTGGTCCTATCTCTGTTTAACAATATGTTTTGTCCCTTTCTAGGGTCCGCCTATAAAACAGTTTGCGGTCCCGCTCTAACATTACCTCCCGCTCTTGCACTGTCTAGGTTTTTCTAAATTAACCTTAGATCTAGACTTCATCGTGTTTGTTTGCTGAATGTGGTGTTGTATGCCTGCCTATTCATCAGCTGTGTGTACCTACCTATCGTGTAAAATAAAACACCATTATTTCTACTTTTTATTTAACTTAGGCATTTTACCCCACCTTGAAGTCTAGATCGTGTCTAGAGCGTTACCTATCCTACTTAGTGTTATAAAAGGAGTTTATTCTTAAGGCTAATGTTATGAGCTATACAGAAAACATAAATTTACATATAAGGACTTATACTAGACTATTCTATGATTGATTAATAGAAACCTAAACTATGAATTTATTTACAATTTAAATCACATTAAAAGCTACCTATTCGTTTATGGATTGTCCCGAACAATAACTAACTTATTCATAAAAGCGACAGTGGCGCCATCGATTGTTTCATGTAGACTAGACACTAAATACCCGACTACGACGAAGGAAAAAGAAGGGTTATGATTTTGACCTATATGTATGTATTTATGTATGTATATGGTTGTTCATCTGTTCCCTCATAACTTCTAAACTACTTATCATATTTGAACAAATGAGGTGTCGTTCGAAGCGTCTTGATTGTCTTCTGGTTAAAGGCAACATGAAGTCACGTTAAATTTACTATAGCGTACCCTAGGGGACTTAGAGTAAGGACCTAAAAAAATGCTTGTCGATACCGTGTGGGGTATCAAATGAAAGAGATTTTTTAGCACATTTCAAATATGTAATTTTATTTACATAACTAAATATTAAGTATAAATAATATATATTTCTGCCATTCTCAATTTCATTTGTTAAACTTCTTTGCACTGCGTTCACTTATTACGAATACGATATTTCTTTTTTCTACCCAAAGGTTGTCTGGAAGAAATCGCTACAAGCGATAAGACCGCCTTATTGTACTGTCTGTTGCTGTTGTATCATGCTTGTATTTTATTTTTGTTCAATAAAGAATATCTATCTATCTAAGTTTAAAAACTAAAACCCGACTACCAAACACGCTCTAAATAGTACCAAACAAGAAATCTATCTGCTCAAAATTATTATTCCGTATTGCCGTGGTCGTATGCCACCTACTGTAGCAAAACAGATTCATTATAATGATAAAATAAAACCATTGTCGCATACGACCACGGCGATACGGCATTATAATTTCAGCAGAGACAATTTTCTTGTTTTTTTGGTAGTCGAGTTTTAGTTTTTAAACTTTATTTTTTCCTTCTGCAAAAATGTTTCATAATGCCCTTGAGAGGTTTCTCGGGTATTCAAAAAATCACTGTGTTTAACCAGGTGCCATTTTTCATATTACTTACCATCAGGTGACCCGCTTGCTCGTTTGACGCCTCTGGCATAAAAAATAGTTGAATGCAAAATATTTGTGTAGAAGATCCCGTCCTACATTCGTGGTTCTGTCTTTTATCAACATAAAATTTATTGCTGGATTATATTAGAACTAGTGGCCCGCCATCACTTCATTTCGTGACAGTATTTCCACTCTACACCAATAGATGGCGCTATGTGTAGATTACATCGCGCAAGCGTTTTATTGTTTTCGGATTAGCTATAAGGGTTGCCGCTGTCTATAGGTAATAGAGTGTCTAAATTTATAAATAAATAGTATAAACCATTGCTCTACAATTACTTAGTAGACCTGGAAAAAAGTATCTTTTAAAAGATTGGAAGCATCTGGATCAGTGCAGATAATGCGGAACAGTGAAACGCTTCATTTGGAACATCGACTCCTCAGATAGATCCGTGATTCATTCCGCTCATTTTTTTTTTATGATATAGGTGGCAGACGAGATCACCTGATGGTAAGCGATTACCGCCGCCCATGGACACCTGCAACACCAGTGGTGTCATTCGGATCTTTCGGCTCACTCGGATAATTGAAATCATTTAATTTTTATTTTTTTTAGTTATTTTTTTCTTAATTCTAAATACTTTTTTTTTCTGTTTGTTACTAAGTTTAGCTTCTCTGAAACTTATTCTACATTTCGCTGTGCTGCATGATGTTTAACATGCAGCACGGCGAAATGTTTAATGCTTTTATTATAACGCATGTAACCATTTTGGTATTGGTTACGCTAGTTCTTAATTTACCTAGGATTAACAAAACCGGTTTCGACGACTGCTTGTTATTATGTATTAGTCACTCTGCATGCCGTGGCAGCCTTTAATTAAGGCATCACTATATCATGTATTTAAATTATAAGTTAAGATTGTAAAGTGTATGCTTTGTTGGTTGTCCTTAAATAAATAAATCATTCGAATCATTCGGCTCATCGGATCATTCGAACTCGAGAGACATTTCAGTCAAATGATACATTCGGAGCAGTGTATCATTTGGCTGAGTCGGATCACTGAGTCCTTTCAGTAAAGAGTTACACACGTCTAAAATTTACCTCAATAGGGTATTTGACTAAGCTCGAGATTTTACAAAATATAAATATTTTATTAAAATATAGGTAAATATGTGCCAATAGCAAATATTCTGAATTAAAAATATAACGTTTAGCCGGTTTTATGGTCATTCAAAGATTCATGAGCAAGTCCATTTTAAAAGTATGAAATTATTAAAAAATAATTATACCATTGAATAACCCATACAATTTGCACAAACTATTATAATAAAACCATTGACATAAACGAAACATTTGCTATAGCGACCATACAAAATTCAAATGAAATGCATACAAAATACTTGCGTGTGACGTCAGATCTAAGTAGCCATTTGTATGGAGCGTTTTGGGTTCGCCCAAAATAATGTGATTTTAAAGTTGTGCTATCTCAGGTAGTTTAAATGAGAATCAAGTAATTCTTTCAAAAATGTTTCTATCATTGGGAGGTCTTTTGACTGCAAAATTTAAAAGAAAAGTCTAATACCGTATTCCGAACTTCGATTTACCAGCCGGTATACAGAAACAATTTATCAAAATCAGACACATATACCTTCTGTCACCAATATGGCTGCCAAGGATCGAGTTTCAATTCTATTTATTGTTCGGAAGTAATGGAAATGAAAATATGAAAGCAGCCAAATAACTTTCCTTTGACTATTCGAATGTGCTTACTCAGCAGTTCGGTCTAGTCTAGCCTAAGCTGGAGCCCTAATCTTTTAGCTTACAAATCATTGCGATTCCACTCGGCTAAAAAGAGCTAAGGTAGGGGTTTAAGCTTGATAGGACTCTTTGGCTTTGGTATAATTCATCATGGGGGAGAAATGCATTTTCGGTGAAAAATAGAAAGAAGAATGGAATTGAAAAATGGAATTTTCCAATGTCAGCTTTTTAAATTCAAACTGTGGAACCAGCTGCCTTCGGTGGTGCTCCCGATAGAATACCTTTATATTATTTTATCCAAGCATAACATATTTATTCATTAGTACCTATAGATATAATATTGTGTTTATTTATGTATTAATATTATAAATTTTATCGTTTACATCTCGAAAACCTCATATTAATAGATAAATAACACACTTAAAATTGTATCTCGTGTTCAGGCGGGACTCTAAACCACACCTTCCATAATCCGGGTGGATGTTCTACCAATTAGACCACTGAATGCGTTACTATTTTATGTACACATATATATACATAATTGTTTTCTGTCTCAAATAAAATAAAATAAAAATTACCAACCCCCTTCTGAGGGAAGAGTTACTACGACCAGTACAATAATTTACTGGAACATTCGTCCCAGCAAAGGTTCATCCAATTGTCACGATAAGTTAAATAAGGAAAGCTTCAATTTGTCACCCTCTAAACAAGCAGGTATTTATTTAGGATGTTGAGCAAATCTTGTCACAAAGGGAGCCATGAGGATAACTCGCGGCGTGTTGAAGTATTCGGAATCACGGGTAAATGGCAAATATAGGAGACAGTAGGAGAGCCACGCTTCGGCATGAATGGGCTGGCTCGACAGGAGTGATACCATTCACTACTCACAGAAAACCGCGGCGTAAAGTAGGGTCTGTGCTGTGTTTCGCTGCGTGAATGAGGGCACCGGGGGCCCATCCGGGAATAAAGGAGGATTAAAAGTTAGCAGCGCATTTGTCTTGTGACTCCACTGGTGTTGCATGAATGGCGACAATCACTTACTGTCAGGTGATCCGTCTGCTCGTCTGTCACCTACAGTCACCTATCACTTAAAAAGTAGGGTGTATTGGCACAGAATAAATATTATTGGTAAACATTGTTCAAAATTCTGAACACAATAAATTTGTTCTATGAGTTTTGAAAATTACCTAGCCTAAACAATTTATGAACTTATTATTAGTCGGTAAAAATAATCTCCAGAATTGCTCAAAAACCCATTAAGTATATCGATAATTTAGCATTGGTTATTTTTTTTAAAAGTTCAATTAACTACGGATCAAAAAATCAGACCTCACTTATCAAAAACTACTGTCATATTGTAACAAAATGAAAATCACACAAATCGACCAAAAAACGAGCATTGTTCATTGTTAGTTCATTCTAAGTATGCTACTGAATTCCAAGCGGAAACTTCTTGCCTAAATTATTTGGTATAACAACTAGCTTATTTCCCTCGAGACACTCCCATCAAACTTGCTATGTTTCATGCCAATTTCAAGGTACACTCTTGGGATTTTCACAATCACCTGGTGCCATTTTCCGCCATGTTTCAGTATCTAGCTCCATCTAGTTTTGGAACACGAAACTATTTTGTTAAGTGTTTTAGCGACATCTAGTAAAGTCATCTAAAACTATTTTGTTTTTGTGTACCGACATCTAGGTTTTTGTATTGATAACATTTCGTAATGTGCTATTAACGCCATCTAGTTTGATAAATAGAAACTATCTTGTCTCTACATTGCTATCTGCATCTAAATTTGGGATTACGAACTTTCATGCTACTTTTACTAACTCCATCTATATTCGGTATTAAGAACTGCTAAGCTCTTATTACCGCCATCTAGATTGCTATAATTAACGCCATCTAGTTAAAAGTGAGGAAAGTAAGATTACAAGCACAGAAATTATAACTAAGTCAGTCGTTCAGCATGAAACTCATAGATGGCAGTATAAGCAAACAATGAATTCACAGAAAACTCGTCGCTCTAGCTTGGGAAAATAAACCTTGGAAAGGAAATGAGGATAAAGGTATCGTCGGAAGCTTCGATCGATGTCATTTTAGCATCCGTTGAAACTTATACTAGGGGAGTCTCAATAAGTAAAAACGTATTTTATTTTCAACGACTTGATAACATTCGGTTGAAGTTTATTATACGTCGTGTCTTCATATCGTCGATACCACAGTGCCTAAAGACGAAAGTCTTCAATCAGTGCGTCCTACCCGTCATGACATACGGAGCCGAAACGTGGACACTTACGGTACGGCTGGTCCACAAGTTAAAGGTCGCTCAGCGGGCTATGGAACGAGCAATGCTCGGCGTCTCTCTCCGAGATCGAATCCGAAATGAGGTGATCCGGCAGAGAACCAAAGTTATCGACATTGCTCACCGGATTAGCAAGCTTAAGTGGCAGTGGGCTGGCCATATTAGCCGCAGAACCGACAACCGATGGGGTAAACGAGTTCTGGAGTGGAGACCGCGTCTTGGCAAACGTAATGTAGGGCGCCCTCTGGCTAGGTGGGAGGACGATCTGCGCAGGATGGCTGGCAAGAGCTGGATGCGAGAAGCCATGGATAGATCACAGTGGCGAACATTGGAGAGGCCTACGTCCAGCAGTGGACTGCGATAGGCTGATGATGATGATGATGATGATGATCAATTTTTTTATTCTAAGTATATGTGTAGACGGCGTCATGTCGAGTTACCAGTTTTGGTAACCCATAATTTAATAGGTGTAATAGTAGGTAATGATAATTGCCTAGGTATTTACCCTATTACTTATTTGTCTACCCAACTCATTACACATGGGTGACTTGCCCAAACTAGGTCAAAATGTCGCCTTAATTATGTTTACCTACGACTGTAAAAGCTTTTTGGTGTTGTCATATCCTCAAATATACAGTTGTAATAGCTATATGTGGCTACTTACAATGGGCCGCTTATGAAGGCTTAAAGGCACCCAAAGGGCAATGGAGAGGACTCTGCTCGGAATCTCTTCGCTTTCTTCGCATGTTCGTATCAGGAATGATGAGATCCACATCACAATGGATGTAGTCCATTCAGTATCTGAAGGTGAATAGGACTCTATTTGGACATTAAAAGTGAGACGCTCCTATTAAATCGAAGCGATATTTTTAAGAATCGAGAATATTTTCTTTAGATCTATCCGATTTTTTATTTGTTTGATTTTTAACCCCCGACGCAAAATCGACGGGGTGTTAAGCAAGCTAAGCTAAGTTAAGAGATAAGTTTGACATGTCTGTGTGTGTGTTTGTGTGTTTGTGTGTCTGTCTATGGCATCGTAGCTCCCGAACAAATGAACCGATTTTGATTTTGTTTTTTTTGTTTGAAAGATGAATAAAGAGGGAGTGTTCTTAGCTATGTTGGATGAAAATTGATCCAAGATGGCTGCCGTCACAAAGATTTGGATTTTATGTTTTAACACCACTCCCACAATATGGGTATCATATAAAAGGGCTTGAGTAGCAGAATATATTAATTGTGCTTACCATCAAGCGAAGTCATCCTAATTGGCCTTTCTATAAAAAAAAAAGAAGGCTGGATGGGAGGCACTATCTACCTATAAAAAACGGACATACCTACCTACATAGGTTTGCGTTTATTAATTAGCTGTTGGCTGCATCGTCAGCGCAGCGCAGTTGTGCGTCGCACTTTAAAGCGACTGCGCAAGAGGTCCCGGGTTCGATCCCCGGGTTGGTCCAAAATTTGTACCTGAGTTTTTCTGTCAAGGTGACGGGTAGGGCACACTAGCAACGCTCGATTTTAATTTTTAGCTACTAAACCGGAACTATCTTAAACAATTTCAGGGTTACAATCTCTCGGCAGACACCTATACTATTTATACTATTTATTTAATACTTATAGGTTAACTGTTTGGTCTGCTTTTGCACTCGAATTTAGGATTACCGCCAAAAGCGGCCCTTTTGGCGTGAATAAATTTTTCGCGTACAAAAACGGACCCACAAAGGTTGGGTCATTGCATGGTTATTTTATAAATAGTATAAGTGTTTGCCGAGAGTTTGTAACCCCGAAATTGTTTAAAATAGAACTGGTTTAGTAGCTAAACATCAAAATCGATTGGCGTCTCTAGTGCGCCCTACACGTCACCTCGTTCGTCGACGTGATTCGGTAAGCACGTTAAGCCCTTGATCCTGCGTCCGAACCTCTCCGGTCGTTTCACACTAGTGTCCCATTGGATTATGAGGGCATGATAATAGAGAGTGCACTTGTGTTTGCGCACACACTTGAGCACTATAATATATCCTGCGTAAGTGGCTGATCATTGAGATGGTTGGAGGATATTATAATTTTTAGCTGTCGAAATATGGTGAAACCAAGAGTTTACATACAAATAAATTAGGAAGCGACCTAATTTCAGCCGGACTGAAATAAAGTCCTCCTAATTAAAATTACATCATCACTTAATGTAATAAACAGCCACAACTAACCTCTTTTAGTAAATATTACATCATATAAATAATAAAGTGTCTACAATTAACGAATCTTTACCTAATGGAAGAGTACGCTTCGGGATGATTCAAAATTTCAAAATTCAAAATTTAAAAGTGCTTTATTTGCATAGGCTTATATACAGCTCTTACAAATCGTCATACATGAAAAATATAAATTATAGCTATGTATATTATACATGTTATTAAACATATATGTCGATACAAAAAATATACTAAGAAATGAAAATAATAATGTGATTCTACCACCGGAATCGGAAAGTTGATTCTGACGAGAAGATCCGGCAAGAAACTCGCCAGTTACTCTTTTTGATCACCAAATTTTCAGATGAATGGACCGGCTCGACCGGACTACCACGGCATCATAGAAAATCGGCGTAAAGCAGCATTGTGCTGTGTTTCGCTACGTGAGTGAGCGTAGAGGCCTAATTCGGGGGAATGGGGGTTTAAATGTTGGCAGCGCACTTGTGACTTCACTGGTGTCGCGGCGGCAATCGCTTACCATCAGGTGATCCATTTGCTCGTCTGCCACCTATCTCATAAAAAAAAAACTTTACATCTGGCGAGCAACTTATTTGCCTTTCAATAAAAAAATAGTGTTAAAAAATATAATTCACCATCTGGAGATACATTTTTGATTCACTCGCCTCGATTTTCGTTTGACATCCGACATTTTTGATTCGCTCGTCCCTTCCTCCTCATAGCAAGCGAGTGACTTAAGGTGACGGGTAGGGCACACTAGCGACGCCAATCGATTTTAATTTTAGGTACTAAACCGGATCTACGGCGTACGCGAAAATTTGATTCACGCTAAAAGCGGCCACTTTTGGCACGGACCCAACATTTGTGCATGGTTATTAAATAAATAGTATTAGTGTTGTGAGGTTGTAACCGCGAAATTGTTTAAAATAGATCTGGTTTAATAGCTCGATAATCGATTGGCGTCGCTAGTGTGCCCTACCCGTCACCTTAAAGCGATGATTATACGTTTGATGTCAATGTACCTAATTAAGCAAAGATTTTCCCTTTACAGACAAAAAATACAAAAATAAGGAAAATCGGCATGAAGCGATTTTCCTTATTTACTATTTACTTTGTGTAGAAAGGTGTGTCTTAACATAGTAAAAGATGACATGCCTGATAATAAACTAATCCCTAGTGGTATGTTTATTATCAGGCATGTCATATGCCTGATAATAAGCTGACCACTAGGGATGCACAAGACCGCGCGAAGTGGGGGAGTCGAAGTAGGAAAGCGGACCCCGAGCTCCGAAGCGATAGCTTGGGACGCAAACGAAACGCTAAGATGATCATGATGACTTTCATCATCATCATCATCATTTCAGCCAATAGACGTCCACTGCTGGAGATAGGCCTCCCCCAATGTTCTCCACACAGATCGGTCCAGTGCCTCCCGCATCCAATGGATACCCGCGATCTTCACCAGATCGTCGGTCCACCTTTTAGGAGGCCTGCCACGGCTGCGACTTCCTGTACGTGCTCTCCACTCGAGGACCTTTCCGCCCCAACGGCCGTCTGTTCTCCTCGCTATGTGCCCTGCCCATTGCCACTTGAGGCATGCAATCCTTTGGGCTACGTCTGTGAGTTCTCCTGCGGATCTCATCATTTCTGATACGATCACGCAGGGAGACTCCGAGCATAGCCGTCTCCATTGCTCTCTGAGTGACTTTGAGCCTCCTTAATCGGCACATTGTAAGCGGCCACGTTTCGGTTCCGTATGATGACTTTGACGAATGTGATATAAGTCGCATGCGACAACGTTCAGACGAGTGAATCAGAAATAGAGCGTCTGAACTTTTTACAGCAGTGTTTTAGTGCAAGAAAAAGCTTCGAAGATATTTTCATTCATTTGTTCTCTTTGCAAAGAGATGAAACGACAATGACTACTTTGAAAGACGCCAATTTTCTCATCGTCTTTTAGGGTTCCGTGTTTCGGTTTGAAATACCAAGAAACTGCGAGTTGGACTAATTATATAACCAGTTCCGTAGTTTTTTTTTACGTAATAGGTGGCAGACGAGCAGTCCTGGTAAGCGCTTGCCGCCGCCTATGGACACCCAGTAGAGTCACAAGTGCGTTGCCAACTTTTAAACCCCCTGTACTCACTCACGCAGCGAAACACACCACAATACTGCTTCACGCCAGTTTTCTGTGAGGCCGTGGTATCACTCCGGTCGAACCGGCCCATTCATGACACAGCGTGGTCAGTCTCCCACGGTCAGTTTTTGTACTATCCCATTGTAGGTTATGAGAGGGCTAATATCTATGCTCGGAGTCTCCTTGCGTGATGACCATGTTCGTATCAAAAATGATAAGATCCGGGATCACTTCGTTCCGGGACATAAGTTCCACTTTATACCAACAGATGACGCTAGGTGTCGATTACATCGCGCAACAGTTTCATGTTTGTTTCATTACCAATAAGCTTTGCCGCTGTCTATAGGATTTACCTCTTCATAAATATTATAGATATCGGTAACAGGATATTCAAATTATAGGTACCACGGGATCATACGGAATTACAGCTGTTTTCGGTGCAGACGCCATATTTGTTTTGATGATTACTAGCGCTGCAGTGGAGGAAAGCGGAAATTAATTTAAATCACTTGGCTGAGTTTTGATCAGTCATTTCGGGCTAACACTTAAGGTGCCGGGTAGGGCACACTAGCGACGCCAATCGATTATAATTTTTAGCTACTAAACCGGATATATTTTAAACATTTTCGGGTTTACAACCTCTTGGCAATTACTAACGGCCGCACTCAGAGACGTCATTTAAGCTAATGTTCATTAACTTTAGTATCGGTAGTCTTAATGAAAATTTGAAAATCTACTTGGTACTTAAATTCACAAACGCACTATACGCGCACGCACACACACACACACACATACACACACACACACACACACACACACACACACACACACACACACACACACACACACACACAACGCATAAAAACAAACATGCACACACACAATCTCACTTTTAAATTCTGTATATCATCATTTTAAAAATATAAAGGCGAATACTTCGAAACATTTCCAGTATTATGTAGATTGCAGAATTTCCACCAATGTACCCAAAGCTTAACTCCATATTAAGGGCAAATTTAAAATGCAGATAGCGTCATGCACACCCACCTTTAAACTGAAAATTATGAATTTCATTAAAAGTAACAAGCAATGAAATTTATTGCCGTGAATATTATTATAATTTCCTCAGGGAACGTGTGATATTCGTGACTGGGAATAATTTCAGCTTCAGGAAAATTAAGTACTTGGTGTTTTTTTTTTATACTAGAGGCGGACAAATGAGCAAGCGAGTCACCTGATGGAAAGTAATCATCGCCGCCCATGAACATCTGCGAAATCAGAGAGATCGCTAATGTGTTGCCGGCCTTTTTTAAAAAAAGAGTACGCTCTTCTCTTGAAGATGCCTAAGTCGTAGCCGTCCGGAAATACTCCTGCAGCCAAACCGTTCCACAGAACTGAGGTACGTGGTAGAAAGTTCCGGGAGAAACGCACAGTATTAGACCGCCATCCATCGAGATGATGAGAATGGAATGACAATCGCTTGCGAGTGGTTCGATGTAAGAATTCGGCCGCAGGGAGTAGATCAAACAGTTCTTCAGAGCACTCCCCATGATAAATGCGGTATAGAATGCTGAGGGAAGCTATGTCCCGCCGCAATGCTAGAGGAGGTGTTGCCAGAAATGTAACAAAGAATTAGTAATATTAAACATTTGGCAGTTCTTATTTCTGCCGCAACATCAAGAAATGGAACTCGTCGCCGGCGCATGTATTTCCCCCTTCCTACAATATGGATTCCTTTAAACGAAGCGTGAAGAAGCATCTCGCGGGCCAGTATGGCGGTGCCAACGGAGGTGATGCCTGACATCGCGTCCGTTGTAATTGCAACTTGGGCTCTTCTCTTGCTGACCATCAGGCTGAGGAGAGCCAATATACTGAGCCTCTATAAAGTAAAACATTTAAAACAAAACTTCGACCTATGGACTAATTATATAATTACATAATTAGTCCATGCCTATTTCGCAAATAGGTACGTTCAA
Organism: Marasmia exigua; assembly: GCA_019059595.1. Lineage (NCBI taxonomy): Eukaryota > Metazoa > Arthropoda > Insecta > Lepidoptera > Crambidae > Marasmia > Marasmia exigua. The sequence goes on from CM032492.1 coordinate 5,360,950, forward strand.
TTAACAGCCAAGCCTTTATTATACATACACAAAGGACTAGCTTTAGACTTGTCCGTGTAGTATTCGTTTTTAGGGTTCCGTAGCCAAATGGAAAAAAAAAAACAGAGCCCTTATAGATTCGTCATGTCTGTCTGTCTGTCCGTTTGTCCGTCCATCCGTATGTCACAGCCACATTTTTCCGAAACTATAAGAATTATACTATTTTTTTTTAATCAGCCTATATACTTTCCCACTGCAGGGCAAAGGCCTCCATCATAGAAACCAATTTATCGCTACTATAATGGGATCAGGCTTAATCACCACGCTTGCCAAATGCGGATTGGTGATCATAAACCCGAGCTATGTCTGAAAAATTCGAAACATACTTTTCGCTCGACTTGGGAATCGAACCCTGAGATCACGGCTCGGTACTTAAACCACTAGACTAACAGGGCGTGGCAACTATACTATTGATGTATTTTATTGATGTATTTTGTTAACCGCATTACCAATTTTACACAAAAATAAGGATTTTTTTTTGTGGGCTTAGTACTGAAACTCCAATTATTTTTTTCATTAAACCCATACGTGTAGGGTATCTATGGATAGGTCTTTAAAAATTATTTTGAGGTTTCTATTATATTTTTTTTCATAACTTAATACTTTGCGAAAGAGACGCTCCCAAAGTGGCAAATGTGTGTCCCCCCTCTAACTTCTATAATAACATAATTATAAAATGAAAAAAAAATATATATACATTACCATGAAAACTAACAACGAAAATTGGTTTGAACTAGATCTAGTAAGTAGTTTTTTTGTTAATACGTTATAAACCGTAAACCGCAATTTACCTTCCATATTTTGCTGCTACGAAACCCTTCATGTGTGAGTCCCACTCGTACTTGGCCGGTTATGTAATTTTTTGTTTATCCCACAGGAACCTAGATAAAAAGTTTATAACAGTACACTTGTGAAAAGGTGTTACGGAAGTCATTATCATCATCATCAGCCTATCGCAGTCCACTGCTGGACGTAGGCCTCTTCAATTGTTCGCCACTGTGATCTATCCATGGCTTCTCGCAACCTGCTCTTGCTAGCCATCCTGCGCAGCTCGTCCCCCCACCTAGCCAAAGGGACACTTACATTACGTTTGCCAAGACGCGGTCTCCACTCTAGAACTCGTTTACCCCATCGGTTGTCGGTTTTGCGGCTAATATGGCCAGCCCACTGCCACTTAAGCTTGCTAATCCGGTGAGCAATGTCGATGACTTTGGTTCTCTGCCGGATCACCTCATTTCGGATTCGGTCTCGGAGAGAGACGCCGAGCATTGCTCGTTCCATAGCCCGCTGAGCGACCTTTAACTTGTGGACCAGCCGTACCGTTTCACCACGTCCACGTTTCGGCTCCGTACGGAACGTTACGGAAGTCGGCGCCCAATATTTCTTTCAATTATTCAACAGGGATCAGGCGCCGACTTTAGTAACAGCTTTTCTTGAGTGAACTGTTATGAAATACTGTGTTAAGTGTTAAAAATGTTATTTTACACTTTTTAGTTCGTTGCTTTTGAAGGCGGTTTGTTTTTTTCGTTATTATTTTTTTCATGCTTTTCAGTGTTTCATTTTTCGGTTTTGCTTTCTTGACGGAGCTTGCAACTTGCTTTTGAACTCTGGATGGCGCGATTCCGGTAGGTAAGAGACACCTTCTTAAGCATATGGTTGAAAGCCTCATTGACACTTCCTGTTACTGTGCAAATGAAGTCCCGAAAAGAAGTGAGGGTAGGCCACTAGCTTTGAGTATATCTAGAATCAACACATGATAGTTGGTTGGTTGGGATGTATTTATGTATACCTATCTATGTTTCATGTACCTATGTATACAAACATACCTATTTAACCGCTCTGTGAATGTATGGACAGCAAAACATTGATCTGCTTTTAACATTGTTATTGCCGTGTGGTCCCGACAGATTAGAATAGGCCATCCTCACTCTTACCGAGGTGTCGTAAAAGGCGATTAAGGTAAAGCTGCTGGCATGATCATCAGCACCCAGAGAAGGAAAACTCTGCATTTATATCAAAACCCTCGCCAACCCGTCTGCCAAGCGTGATGAGTATGGTATCTCTTGTAATTGTGATGATCATCTCAGCGTATTCCCAATTGCCCCCAAAGCCGTCACTTTTGAGCCAGCGGTACGTACGTACACTTTGCCCATGTTTTTTATAGACAAACATTTGGCAAACGCCCCCATGGGCGTCTGCCAAAGCAACCCCCAATTCCTCCGGATTGGGCCTCCGGTCCCTCCCTCACGCAGCGAAACACAGCACAGTGCTGCTTCACGCCGGTTTCTATGAAGCCGTGTGTTTCTACCACTCCGGTCGGGCCGGCCCATTCATGCCGATGCGTGGCCAATCTCGATGCTGGAGGTTTCCGTTCACAGAATACCAGCGTCATGGAACTTCGGAGCTGTGTCATTACTGCTGAGTGGTAACCATTATGGTAGCGTTTACACTGTGTAGTCACCTAAATTTTTTTATACTACTCACGTGAGTGATACGTTTACCATAAATGCTTATTCTATTCTTTTTTTTACACGACCCTACGGAAGCGATGTGCATCCTTAGTGAGCAGGGTCCGGGGTAGCCACAACATCATCCTGCAAATGTTGGCGCTTAGGTTTGACTGTCAGTACATCAACCATGTGTCGATGGTTAATGTACTGACTAATGAACAAATTATTAAAATAATGAAACAGTAGGTAGTACATATCTCACGATTCTAATTGTAATTGTATTATATTCAATACATTAATTTGAAATTGTAATTTCACATCCTAATTTAATTGTATTTTAATTTTTGACAGTTGTGTAATGTAATTATGAAATTAATCTTGTTTATTAATATTATCTGTATCCTCTATATGACCTATGGTTGAAATAAATGAATTCTATTCTATTCTATTCTTGATGTTAAGTGGTGATGTGGTTTGGATCATGTCTATCTATATATGAATAGCTTGTTCACTCTTTTCTTGAAATGATCCAGGATTTGGGGAGTCGGGTAATTACAATAAAGCGACTATCGTCTAAACTTCGCAACCCTTGAACAGGGGAACCAGACCAACTGAATCTTGGTTGCCGTTTCAGAAATTGTCCGATACGTGAAGGTTTCCTCACGGTGTTTTGCTCACCGCCCAGCCAATGGTAGAAATACGCACATAGATTTAAAAATCTAGAGCGACCCCCCGCATGGCAGGCTCGATCTCATCCACTGAGCTACCATTGCTCTTTATGTACCACAATAACTTAATTCCGACTTCTAATTAATATTATAATGACTGTTTTGCAGTTCGTACCGGCGCGGCATCCACGCGGCATCTGTCCCTTTGCCTTTGTACAAGCGCTAATTACACTGCGACAAATGCGCCCTCTAGCCATTTATATGCGACGACCAGCGAAACAGCAGTCCCCTCTCAAAGTACAGCGAAATACGATATACGCCCTGCCGCGCTAGACCACGAATACGCGTGCTATAAATGTGTGTGGATGCTTTACTCCGCAACGCCACGTTTGGGCGCCAGTTTTTCAGTGCACGTGCACTCGAGCTGACAATGTGTGCGTGCGCCGAGCGACCTATGTAGGTTGTTACTGTACTGTTCTACATGTGGCCTATAACACCGCACCGCGTCGCATACTGCGGGCGCCAGAGTGCCCGAGTGCACGTGCACCCGCGCTGTTAATGTGTGCATGCGCCAAGCGACCTATGTAGGCTGTTACCTACATCTAACAGGCTAGTACCTAATTTAGCCGTAACCACACAGTACAGTCCATTTAAGTTTTTTTTTCATACTTTTTCGAATCTGCCATTGTAAAGGCCCAGGTTTGTCTAATCTAAGTTAATCCACTTCCAATATATGGTGGTGAGATTATAAATACAACGAAAGGTGTGACCGATGTTCATGTGCGTCGGTGATCGATCTTTATTTATTTATTATCATAGCACACAAAACAGATTACAATCAATGAGACTTATTTTAGTAGCATGAAAATGTACATAACGAGACTGTAGTCCAAAATGATGTATGCCTAAAAGCTCAAGAGTTAATTAACACAACCATAAACAAATGAAGTATTAAATTATAAATTAAATTAAATTATAAATTATACCAAATTATAAATTAAATGTCAAATCATAAGTTCAATGTCAAATCATAAATTAAATTAATTGCAAGTCAAAATTAAAATATAATTACAAGTCAAATTACAATCAGATCACTTACAATCAGGTGATCCACCAGCTTGTCTGATTCTGTTGCTCATCAAAAGATGGGTGGAAACTTGAAGCAATTAAATAAATAAATATTTCACTACATCACATACATTGATCTGACTCCCCGATAGTTAGCTCAAGCACCTGTGTTACGGATATCAGAATCAACAGTGGGATTACAAATATATACATATATTACTTTTCTTTTGTAAATACATACTTATAATACATAGCAAACACCCAGACCAATACCAACAAACATGTTCATGCACACAAATATTTGTTCTGTGCGGGGATCGAACCCGCAACCCTTGGACCAAAGGCAGCGTTCACTACCACTGTTCCAAACTGGTCGTCAATTGGAAGCAAAACTGCATTTCCTCTGAGTGTTTTAAAATGCACAACTGTTTGAGTAAATATAAGTGCACTCTTTATTCCCTTACGACCAAATAAAGGTCACGCGCAGGACCAACAATTTCCAGACACTGATTTTTAATAGAAAATCTCAAGTACGAGCAGCCACATAGATATCCATGTATACAAATTTGTTTCTTCAATTAATGGTCAGGAGGACACGGGTAGAGATTTCCACTGCTATTGCGATACTGCACGGGAGCCTGGACTCGCCTGATTGTGTTGAACATCTATCGCGCATGTTTGTCCCTGATAAGTATCGGTCGCAGGCATCGGCTGCTCGCGCCCCCGCCGTGACGCACGGCGGCGCGTGCGCAGTCGCCGCTCTGTCGCATGCATCACACGCTTAACGCACTCTTGATATTGCATCCAGAACTAGACATATTTACAGATAATGTTAAGTCCTTAGTAAATAAAATTGATATGTGTTTATTAATACAATAAGAACTAATTATGTAATTTGGTTTATCCCGTACAATTATATTAAATAAATAAATAATAGTGTAAACCGAATAAAAATCGGATGGTTAGACATCACTGGTCGATACCCCATCCCTAGTGTTAATTAATTTATTGCTATTATAATTTTAATCCTACTCAGAATGCGTTTCATTGTTATTAATAGGTACCTACTCACCTACTACTTACACCTACTCACATCGGGCTCAATATCAATTGAGGAAACAAATTTGTAGGAACCTGATGTGTGGCAAACTGTACAATTGATGACTGACCGGATGGCGCAATTGGTAGTGACCCTGCCTCGTACGCCAAAGGTCGTGGGCTCGATCCCCACCCTGGACAAACATTCGTGCGATGAACACTTGTGTTTGTTCGGTGTCTGGGTGTAATATATGTATTTAAGTATATATTTGTGTTCCTCTGTTGTCTGATATCTGTAACACAAGTGCTTAAGCTACTTAGTACGGAATCAGGTCAACATAATATAAGTAATACTATGTGAGATGGCCGTGACTTTGATCCGGCTGGTCAGTTATCAAGTTTATGTCGATTGTTATTTTGATTTTTTTTTGTTTGAAAGATGAATAAGGAGGAAGTTTTCTTAGCTATGTTGGATAAAAATCGATCCAAGATGGCTACCGTCACAATGATTTGGATTTTATGTTTTAACACAACTCCCACAATATGGGTATCATATGAAAGGGCTTGATTAGCAAAATATATTAATTGTGAAAATTTTCAAATCCAAGATGGCCGCCGTCCGAAAATGACGAATAACCTAATTGTTGTTCCAACTGCCTCAATATAGGTATCAAATGAAAGAGCTTTAGTGGTGTCGGGGGTTTTTTAATTATTTTTTTTTAATGTACTAATTATGTGGTGTATTTAGCGAATAAATGCTCCTCACTTTTTAGTATCGTTTAGTCAAGCACAGACTATGATTACCTGACTCTATGATCAAGCATGAATTAAAACAAAATATGGATTAGTTACCTTTGTTTGTTACCTTTGTTCAAATCGGCAGTGCCAAATAATAAGCGTGCAAACGGGACACGAATACCGAAATAGGGGGTGTGTGAAAGAGACAGCAGGACACCTTCAATCGATCAGGTGGCCATGGCAACGGGGCTCCTGTAATGGCCTGAAATTGGCGCCTCACAATAGGCTCGAGAGAATGGCCTATTAATGACCATGGGTGGACATTAGGCCAGTTTTGATGATGCAGTATGTATACAGAATATTCAATTCTGGGGATAAGTAAAACAAATCTAATATAGGGTGATTTAATAATAACATCCTCCGGCATTTCGGCTAAGGCGGCCAATCTCAACGATCTGCTACTTACGCAGTATATTGTGTATATTTTAGTGCTCAAGTGTGTGCGCAAACACAAATTCTCTCTATTCTCTTGCCCTGTTATTCCGATGGGACAACAGTGTGATACGACCGGAGAGAGATCGGGCGCAGGATTAACGGCTTAACATGTTTTCCGAGGCACGGGGGTACAAGACCGCCAACTTCCAGACTCCGAGCTGACACTGAGAATTTCTTAAGGTGACGGGTAGGGCACACTAGCGACACCAATCAATTTTAATTGTAAGCTACTAAACCGGATATATGTTAAACAATTTCGGGGTTACAACCTCTCGGCAAACACTTATACTATTCATTAAATAACCATGCACAAATTCGGACTCAACATTTGTACGCGAAAAATCGATTCACGCTAAAAGTGGCCGCTTCTGGCGGTAATCGATTATTCGCGTTCAAAAACGGACCCAACATTTGTGCATGGTTAATTAATAAATAGTTTAAGTGTTTGCCGAGAGGTTGTTATCCCGAAATTGTTTTTATTAGATCCGGTTTAGTAGCTAACAATTAAAAACGAATGGTGTCGCTAGTTAGGGCTATCCGTCGCCTTAACAGAAAAACTCAGGTAAGTACAAAGGAAAATGGCCAAATGTGTATAGAGCTTAGTCCAAGAGCCTCCGCGATTGAGACATATGCCAAATTAAAGGCCCATATACATACTTCAAAATGATAGAGGGGCGTCAAAATTGGTTCGAGTGTTTATGGGAAAATAATAATTTTGAACTCATCTTGTAAAGTAAACTAAGGAAGTAGGTTAAGGTCAGCTTTTTTTATGGGCCTAATCCCTCGTACGGTGACGGCCGCACGTGTGATTCCGCCAATGTCAAATGTTTAGGGAGACACCGGTTTATGATTTAAGATTTTCGATCTATTTTGAGGTCTTATCTTTTGTTAGGGCCAGCATCTAACACAAATAAAAAGCAGCGCATATAGACAACACAAGGCCGTGTGGTCCCCGGCAGAGTATAATAGGCCACCCTCACTCTTACCGAGGTGTCGTAAAAGGCGACTAAGGTAAAGCTGCTGGCATGATCATCAGCACCCAGAGAAGGAAAACTCTGCATTTATATCTAAACCCTCGCCAACCCGTCTGCCAAGCGTGGTGAGTATGGCAATTACCCCTCATGTGATTGAGGGAGGCCCGTGCCCCAGCAGTGGGCTGACGATGACGATAGACAACACAGCAGCAACATATAGACGACAGAGACTCCAAAAATCTAAACTCTGATTTTTAATTTGGCGAACTAATCTGACAGGTGTCAGTGTCAATATGTCTTTCTTTATTATGGGTCTACCTGAAGATGCCAATGTATAGTAACTTATTAAGAATAAGTAGGTAGTCAACAGTCGAAGTCAGTCAAAGTCACAGTCAGTTTTTTCACAGTGTTTTACATTTTATCGACCTACGGATTCAGCGGATATCACTCTAAAAGCAATCGCAGGTTTTAAGACTCTATTAGGTCCAAGCAAGTCACGAGACAACGCACTCGACACACAATAGCTGTGTTAAAAACGATACAATCCAACGATTCTTATTATTAGGATTACTTTGCGGCACTTCACTGCACAATTAAACACTAAATTTGAACACTAAAAAAACTTAGACACTAATTTAAAACCTTTGAATTGCATCAGCCCATGCGGCTTGTTTTAGCCCTACCCGCCGATCCCGTGTCAGTTGTCATTCCCATACATTTTTGCTACTTTTGACAGATGCGAAGTGTCAAAATGTATGGGAACTTGACGTTTGCAGCTGTCAGTTTAGTTCGCTGAATTAAAAATCAGAGTTTAGCAGGTTGTTGCACGGCTTCCTAGTAACGGGCATGGATATGCCCGTTACTAGGACTACCATGGTAACTAGGACTACCATACTAAGGTACCAAGTTACTACCATGACATGAGTGCAGCATCCCACGTTGCATTTCCCAGCTTTGCACGAGCAATAATAATGACGACCCGTTTTTAACAGTGGTAGTGAACGCTGCCTCTGGTGCAAGGGTTGCTGGTCCGCGCACTGTACAAACATTTGTGTGCATGAACATGTCTGTTTGTATTGGTCTGGGTGTTTTTTAAATATTATAAGTATGTATTTACAAAAGAAAAATATTATATGTATATATTTGTAATCCCACTGTTGATTCCGATATCCGTAACACAGGTGCTTGAGCTACCTATCTCGGAGTCAATGTATGTGATGTTGTCAAATATTATTATTATTATTAATAATGTTCAATGGCATCCAAGCCAGCGGTATTTTGCCTTTTATTACAATATTACCATATTTTCGAATAAATTTTGACCGACTTTAAAAAAAAGAGGATGTTCTAGGTTCGACCGTATTTTTTTTTATATATATTTTGTATGTTATGTTCACCGATTTCTCCGCCAATTTAAGACCGATTTGCACAATTCTTTTTTTATTTGAAAGAACACACTTCCAAGTTGGTTCCATTGTCATCATGTCAGGATCTGATGATGGAATCCCAGAGAAATGGAGAGCACCCCTCAAATTTTACATGCACATGTAACGTTTTTGTTTATGCCTGATTGTATTATATTTGTGTCTAAGCTGATGATGGAAGGTTAACTCCTCAATGAATGGTTAGGAGTGAAAGGATAATTCTTTTAATATTGTACGCACGTGAGGTGGAAGGGGGGGGGGGGACTACTATTGATAATGAGATACTAAGAGTCATGAAAAAAAAATTCTACGAATAAAAACGCCTTTAATAACCAAACCCATTCATCATCAGGACACAAGACGGAAAAGGGGTTATCACCCTTATGTGGTAGAAATACTAGCAACACGTACCAAACGGTTCAAAGGTACATTCATGTTGCGTACAGCTAAGGACTGGAACTCTCTGCCGGAAGATGTGTTCCCTGAACGCTATGATCTGAACTTATTCAAGAAAAGAGTGAATAGGCTGTTATTAGACAGGCATCATCCATCCTCGGCCACGTCATCACTTACCATCAGGTGAGATTGTGGCCAAATGTCTGGCTATTCTCATCATAAGATAAGATAAGATAAGATAAGATAAGATAAGATTGTAATACTCACCACGCTTGGCAGACGGGTTGGCGAGGGTTTTGATGTAAATGCAGAGTTTTCCTTCTCTGGGTGCTGATGATCATGCCAGCAGCTTTACCTTAGTCGCCTTTTACGACACCTCGGTAAGAGTGAGGGTGGCCTATTCTGCTCTGCCGGGACCACACGGCTTGCTATTCTAATGAAAAAAAAACACCAAACAAATTAAGGGAATTAAAGTATATTTTAATTTCGTTCATTCATTCATTATGGCCTTACTATGTTTGAGAGCGGGAGTATATTAAATTGATCTAAAAAGTTAGTAAGAGGGTTAAAAGCACCCTTAATTGTAATGCCGTGGGTTCATAGCCGTTGCATGACCAACGCCATTAATACTATTTGCTTAATTATTTATTTTTCAGGGAAAACCTTTACCCTCCCCATTCAGAAAATAACAGTAAAAAAAAAGTGTGAAAAATAGTCAGGAAATTATAATTAGGTCGACTGAAGCCGACCTGAGTGAGGGTACCGGAGGCCCAATCCGGGGGAAAGGGGCGTTTAAAGGTTGGCAGTGCACTTGTGACTCCACTGGTTCGCGGGTGTCTATGGGCGGCGGCAATCGCTTACCATCAGGTGATCCGTCGGCTCGTCTGCCAACTACATAAAAAAAAACTGAAAAATTGTGAATAGTAGAAAAGTATAATTAGGTCGACTGAAGCTGACCTGAGTGAGGGTACCGGAGGCCCAATCCGGGGGAAAGGGGCGTTTAAAGGTTGGCAGTGCACTTGTGACTCCACAGGTGTCGCGGCTGTCCATGGGCGGCTGTAATGGTTTACCATAAGGTGATCAGTCGGCTCGTCTGCCAACTATATCTTAAAAAAAAACTCTAAAAAAAGTTTGAATAGTAGTCAAAAAAGTATAATTAGGTCGACTGGAGCCGACCTGAGTGAGGGTACTGCAGGCCCAATCCGGGGGAAAGGGGGGTTTAAAGGTTGGCAGCGCACCTGTGACTCCACTGGTGTCGCGGGTGTCCATGGGCGGCGGCAATCGTTTACCATCAGGTGACCCGTCTGCTGGTTTGCCTTCTATCACATAAAAAAATCTGTTCACGAACTATTCTAACTATTTACAGCCGAAATCCCTAACACCAGCCTAAGACCACCTGAAGTTTCAGTGAGTTTTTCATGCTCACTCGTGAAAGTCATTAGTAAAGCCATTTGTACACTAATGGGCTTGTAACGAGGGTGTTACCGTGTGGAACTACCTTTATGTCCGAATGTAGCGAAGCGTTTTGCCGAGTTTTTACCCGACTTCAAAAAAGGAGGAGGCTCTATGTTTGAGTGTAATTTTTTTTGTATTTTATTTTTATGTATATTCACCGATTTCTTCGCCAATTATTGACCAATTTTTAGAATTCCTTATTTTGATAGACACGATCCAAAGTTGGGACCTGTCACCATGCCAAGATCTGATGATGGAATCCCAGAGAAATATTAGAAGTGTACGAAGTGTTAAAAATATTTTAGACTTTTTAATTTTACGAATTTTCGAAGGCGGCTTTTTTTTGTAGAAATTTTTTTGAAGCTTAGCTTTGTTCACATTAAAAAGGATCACATATTTATTTTATCTATTTCGTGTTCTTATACCAAAAAAACTATTACAATGGGAAAGCCGCACTATGGAAGCCCAGCGGCAACGATCTAAGTAATCCAAAAACTCAAAACGCTTGCGCGATGTAATCGACCCCTAGCGCCATCTATTGACATAAGTGGAACTAATGTCCCGAAACGAAGTGAAGGCGAGTCATGTATTATATTGTGCTTATACTTACTACGAACTTATTAAGTTGGAAGCTTAATAAGCTCACAAAGGAGAACTTTGAAAGTTTATAGTTATAATGTACTTAAGACTGTTTTCAACTAAGTAATAGAACTTACAGCGTTTTAAGTCGTACGAATGACGCTTCAGTTTAATATAGGTATTTTCATTTTATATAATTGTTGGAGTATAAGGAATGAATATATTAGAGGAAGTATGAAAGTGGCCCCATCATTGATATATATATTTTTTTTTTACATTATAGCGGACAAACGAGCAGACGGCACACCTGATGGAAAGTGATCACCGCTGCCCATGGACATCTGCAACACCTGAGGTATCACATATGCGTTGCCGGCTCTTAAGAAAGGAGTACACCCTTTTCTTGAAGGTCACCAGGTCGTATCTGTTCGGAAACAACACGGATGACAGCTGGTTCCACAGTTTTACTGAGCGTGGTAGGAAATGACGTGAGAAACGCACTGTAGTCGATATAAACCCATCCAGGTGATGTGGAAATTGAAGGCAAATCGTCTTTCCTGGTATGGCCATGTAAGGAGAAGAGGGGAAGAACATGTTGCCAAAAAAGTGATGAGTTTAAACGTAAGTGGGTGGAGGAACAGAGGACGGCCGAAAAAGAGATAGATGGATTGTGTGAAGAATGACATGATGGAAAAAGAGGTGGATGATGCGATGACGAATCACAGGGACGTATGGAAAAGGAAAACATACTGCGCCGACCCCGAAGTGTTTGCCGAGAGGTTGTGACCCCGAAATTGCTTAAAATAGATCCGGATTAGTGGCTAACAATTAAAATCGATTGGCGTCGCTAGTGTGCCCTACCCGTCATCTTAAGCGCTCATAGCGTATTTTTGACATAAATGTGCTCACTTCACAATTACATAATTTAAAATGTAAACCGTTACATTGGTGTATTGTTATAATGTATTAAGGTGACGGATAGGGCACACTAGCGACGCCAATGGATTCTAATTTTTAGCTACTAAACCGCATCTATTTCAAACAATTTCGGGGTTACAACCACTCGGAAAACACATATACTATTTATTAAATAACCATTCACAAATGTTGGGTCCGTTTTTGTACGCGAAAAATTGATTCACGCCAAAAGTGACGGCTTTTTCAATCAATCAATTTTTCGCGTACGCGTTGGTTCCAACATTTTTGGATGGTTATTTAATAAGCAGTATAAGGGTTTACCGAGAGGGAGTAACCCCGAAATTTCAAAATAAATCCGGTTTAGTAGCTAAAAATGAAAATCCATTGGCGTCGCTAGTGTGCCCTACCCATCACCTAATGAATTAATTAAATTATTTTAAAATTTGCATGCACTTGCTAGGCCTTATATAGTGGAACACATTTAATTTTAAGGCCTATATGTATTACTTACCTATATTACCTATGCAATTAAATGAATTGAATTGGAATATTTTTTATTATATTAACATAACTCGTATTTGCTTTTTTTTTAATCAACCAGTAGGGATGTGCCGCAGTGATAAATATAAAAAAAATAGTTGACGATATTTTCTAATTATTTTTTTTATCTTTTTCAGGTAAGTCAGAACGGATATTCCAGGATAACACTACGTCGTAAGCAATTTTTAAATATTTTTAATACTTGGAAAAACTTTAAAACACTCTGCCTAGCGCACCTAAAGATAAACGAATATAATAAAAATGTCACAGCCATCTGGTTAAATTAGCCATCTAATCGGACGCGTAGTCCGAGTCGATAGTCTGAGTCGATAGTTGTTAGAACTAAAATCACTCAACGCTTAACAGCCTGGCGGATTGAAAGTTCGCCCATTCGAAATTACTGATCAAAACTTAGCCAAGTGATTCAAATTTATTTCCTCTTTTCTCCACTGCAGCGCTAATAATCATCAAATGAATATGGCGTCTGCAGCGAAAAAATAGTACGTCGTCTGATGTTTTTACAAAAAGTTAGATTCGAGTGATTTTAGTTAAAACAACTATCGGCCTAGGCATCTAATTGGATAATGGTGGCGACAAACGTTCAGCGATCTAGTTAAATGTTGCAGTCAACGACATGGCTAGTTGTTCTTCAGCTATTTGATTGGATGTCGTCGGACAAGGTGACGGGTAGGGCACACTAACGATGCCTATCGATTACAATTTTTTGCTAATAAACCGGATCTATTTAAAAAAAATTGGGGTTACAAACTTTCGCCAATTACTTATACTTTTTATTAAATATCCATGCACAAATGTTCAATACGTTTTTTTTTTAAATCATTACCGCCAAAAGCGGCCAATTTTAAGCGTACAAAAACGGACCCAACATTTGTGCATGGTTATTTAATAAATAGTATAAGTGTTTGCCAAGGATTTTTTTATGAGCAGACGGATCTCCTGATGGCAAGCGATTACCGCCGCCCATTTAGCGATTACCGCAACACCAGTGGAGTCACAAGTGTTACAGGAGCCGTGGTCACGAGCGGCCTAGCCCAGTCCACGACGGCTCGTGACCACGGCTGCTGTAACGTAGCCGAAACGTCGAGCAAAATATGCGAGCACACAATATTGTATCACATAATAAATATCGTGTTAATTCCCGTCTTGATACATTCTATTCTATTCTATTATGGATTACGATAGCTTTCATGGGAAAAGTTACATGTCGTTTGTTAGTTCTTATGTGTTCATGGGGGGAGAGGGGGGAGGGTGTTATAAAATAGTCCATTGAAAGTAACACGGCCGCACTCAGAGGTAGTATTTATGTGTTTCAAAATAAGTGTCAATATTTTTTCTTATTGAGGTGACGGATAGAACACACTAGCGACGCGAATCCATTTTAATTTTAAGCAACTAAAACGGATCTATATTAAACATTTTCGGAGTTATAACCTCTTGGCAAACACTTAAGTCTGCGTTTGCACTCGAATCTTAGATTACCGCCAAAAGTGGCCGCTTTTGGCGTGAATCAATTTTTTGCGTACAAAAACGGACCCAACAATTTGTGCATGGTTATTTAATAAATATTATAAGTGTTTGCTGAGAGGTTGTAACCCCGAAATTGTTTAAAAAAGATCCGGTTTAGTAGCAAAAAATTTAAAATTAAAAAAACTCCCGACACAACTAAAGCTCTTTCATTTGATACCTTTATTGAGGCAGTTGGAACAACAAATAGGTTATTCGTCATTTTCTGACGGCGGCCATCTTGGATTTGAAATTATTCACAATTAATATATTCTGCTAACTCAAGCCCTTTTATATGATACCCATATTGTGGGACTTGTGTTAAAACATAAAATCCAAATCTTTGTGACGGCTGCCATCTTGGATCGATTTATCCAACATAGCTAAGAACTCTTCCTCCTTATTCATCTTTCAAACAAAAAAAAAACAAAATCAAAATCGGTTGCTTTGTTCGGGAGCTACGATGCCATAGACAGACACACAGACACGTCAAACTTATAACAGCCCGTCGTTTTTGCGTCGGGGGTTAAAAATTAAAATCGATTGGCGTCGCTAGTGTGCCCTACCGGTCACCTTAATCAACGACTCTGAGTGTGGCAGATAGTGGGCGCACTAAGGCTTCTGTACTAAAATATTTTTTTTTTATTTGTAATGGGCTTGCTAGGTGTAATATGTGCAACTTTTTCTCAACTCTTAGGGTCTTATTCATTATACAGGGTGTATCTGTGGACATCCATTTAACCAAGTGCTGTACCAATCATTCTGAGCAACATTTGTTCTACGACTTTTCGAAATTCATCGAATTTTTTTCGACTCCCCACAAGTTTCATTTTTGTAAATTGTATTTTTTTTTGTATTGGTTTTGTATCTGTCTGCCCCCATATTGCGCATCTGTTCAATTACCTATCTGTTCCTTTTTTTTCTGTCTCAATCTCAATTATGCATGCATGCATGCATGGATATAGAACAGATGCGCAATAATGTAATGATAGTCGCTGAAAACCAGCGTCGAGGTTGGTCTCATGGATCAGCACCGACTATAGCTGAGCGGCCGCCTGTTTGGCGCATACAGGGATAATGTTGTCCTACTTTTCGTCATTATTTATATCTAGGTTATGTTTCTTATTCAGTTTCCTTATTTTGTATTGTGACAAATAAAGTTATCATTCATTCATTTATATACAAAATGACCAAATCACGTGACCGACAATGGAACAGTGGTTAAATGATCACAGATACACCCTGTATGTATGTTATAATTTTGTTAACAAAAACGGTGTTAAAAAGTAGTTTTAAATAAGTGCTCTCCGAGAGGCTGGAGGTTTGAAAATTGTTAAAAAGATGTCCAGTTTAGTTGATAATAATTTGAATCAATTGGCGTCGCTAGCGTGCCCTACCAGTCACCTTAAAACGGCAACCTATCCATCATAAGAAGACCTGTAACTGCATACATTGTCATTCGTTTTCACAGTTCTAGTTATACTAGAAGCATCTACCTAGGTACAGCGTTAAAAAAACCAACATAATATTTTTTTCAGTTTGCCAGTTTCTATAGCTACAAGATTCCTAGAATTTTTCTTAAAACAATCAACAGGTATTATTACAAACCAATGTAACTTAGGAAAACCAACTGTTGGTTTCATACCTGTGTTGATATCCTAACACTTTTCTATAGCCGGGACACCAGCTTATAAAGAGCTCTAGCTATCCTATAAAATGTATCGTTAAGGTCTAGTAATGTATAGGCGAAAAGAGGGGTGGAAGGCCTCAATACATTGGTCGTGTGATCACGATTTTGCTAAGGGACATGCGCGCTGCAACCCTGGACTTCAGTCGACGAAAGCCGGCGTCCCGCTTCGACGTTCGACGCGTTCCAAATTCGAAAATTCGAATTTTGAAAGTGGAAAATCGAAAATCCGCAACGGGATTATTTTGAGCGCGAAGTTGACGTTTGAAATTTAAAAAAACGCGATCGTGTTTTGTTTTATTGGTGACGGGAAAAGAATTTGTGTGTTAAGTGCGTATACAGTACGTTTTTATTTTGTGATTTATTTATTAATTTAGTATTTATTTTTTTGTTTTGGTTTTCGTATACATGGTTATTTTGTTTTGTTACACTTGCATGCGTGGGAAGTAGGTCATTTACCTGTTGCGATACGGGATAGTATGGCGTAGGCGAGCCGTAGTAAGCTGCGATCAATTTTCAGGCTTTACGCTGAACGGACACCCCTTCGCCTGTTTATTTATCCATTAGACGAAGCATTTTCTTCCCTATTATAAGCAGGCTTCGTTACGTAAGGTTTATTTAGAAAATATTATCTTTTCTTGATATACCTTTTTTAAAGATAAAACCTACTCATATTTTTCTGACTTAGATGCCCAAAAATCTTAACATTGTTATTAGACATAAATGTGGCCCTTTTGACAAAATTTTGAAAAAAATATCGTACGCAGTTCTAAATTCATGTTATGTAATTTAGACGCAACTATTTTATGGCAAAGTAAACCCAGTTGTTGCGTAGATAAAGTTGTAAATTGAACAAGCTAACGCTTTTAAATTGTTGATTCTAAGTGTATTTTCGCGTTGCATTATTAATACTGTAATTATAAACTCTAGGATTGGTGCGTTGCTAATTTAGTTTGTAGTTAATTTAGGAACTAACTGTAGTTATAAGATTCAGCTATGTCTATAAGATAGATTATCGAACAACCAAACGAAAACAAATAAAGTTTGTTTTTCTTATATTACGATCCAAAAAACTATAGGAGTGCTTATTTATTTATTTAGACATTTTTTTAAATAGTACAACTGTGATTTAATTTTTTTTTATATCAAGTGGCAAAAAGACTGATCACCTGATGGTAAGCGATTTCCGCCACCCATGGACACCCGTGACACCAGTGGAGTCACAAGTACGCTGCCAAAGTTTAAACTCACCTTTCCCCGGCTTGGGCCTCCAGGTACCCTCAATCACGCAGCGAAACAGCACAGTACTGCTTGACTCCGGTTTTCTAGTGAGGCCGTGGTATCACTCCGGTTGAGCTAGCCCATTCAAGCCGAAGCGTGGCTCTCCCACGGCCACACCAATCTTAGCGTGTAATTCCCAGTTGCGTCCAAAGCTGTCGCTTTAGGAGTCCAGGGTTTTCTTGGAGCATGATCCAGGATTCGGGAAGTCTGGTATTTACAATGAACTGCCGTCTGACCTTCGCAAATCTTAGATAGAGTAACCAGACCAACTGGATCACGGCGACAGAATCACTATCTCAAATGCTGTAGGTATGGTTTTCCTCACCGCCGAGCTAATGGTAGAAATATGCACATAGATTAGATAGCACATAGATTAGATAGCACATAGAGTAGAATAGGCGACCCTCACTCTTACCGAGGTGTCGTAAAAGGCGACTAAGGTAAAGCTGCTGGCATGATCATCAGCACCCAGAGAAGGAAAACAGCATTTATATCAAAACCGTCGCCAACCCGTCTGCCAAGCGTGGTGAGTATGGCAATTACCCCTCATGTGATTGAGGGAGGCCCGTGCCCCAGCAGTGGGGACTTAAATGGGCTGACGATGATGATGATGAGATTAGATAAATCCAGAGGTGGATGCTCGGGTTCGTACCACCACATCCCGTATGGAAGGCGTGTTCTTATCTACTGAGCTACCGTTACTCTTAACCGGTTAGGTTAACTAACTAAATAAATAAAACGTTGGAGCTAAAATCGCATTAAGCGTCACTTAACAATTTTAACCGATGATGAAAATGAGGGATGCAAGAGAAATTTAATTACTCTCGGTTTCATAAAATAAATTCTTACATACTGGCGTCGCAATCGCTTACCATCAGGTGATCCGTCTGCCCGTCTGCCACCTATCATATTTCAAAAAATATAACATCTCATACATTCCTCTACTAAACTCTACTAAAAAATAGCCGCTTCAATCAGCTAACACAGGGTATATCTCTGAACATTTACATACATCCCTATAAGGCGACAAGTAGCCCTAACTAGCGATACCATCATCATCATCAGCCCATTGAAGTCCCCACTGCTGGGACACGGGCCTCCCTCAATCACATGAGGGGTAATTGCCATACTCACCACGCTTGGCAGACGGGTTGGCGAGGGTTTTGATATAAATGCAGAGTTTTCCTTCTCTGGGTGCTGATGATCATGCCAGCAGCTTTACCTTAATCGCCTTTTACGACACGTCGGTAAGAGTGGGGGTGGCCTATTCTACTCTGCCGGGGACCACACGGCCAGCGATACCATTTGATGTAAATTGTTAGCTACTAAACCGGATCTATTTTAAACAATATCCAAGCAGGAGTCTCTAAGTAAACATTTATACTATTTATTTAATAATTGAGCACAACTTTTTGATCTGTTTTTGAGCCAGAAATTCGGATTAACGCCATAAGTGGCCGTTTTTGGCAGTAAATCAAATCTCGAGTACAAAAGCAGACGCAAAAGTTAAGTATCAGCATATAACTGTCCCACTGCAGGGCAAAGGCCTCCATCATAAAAGTCAAGTCATCGCTACTATGATGGGATTAGGCTTAATCACCACGCTTTCCAAATGCGGATTGGTGATCACAAACCCGAACTATGATCGAAAAATTCGAAACACACTTTTGTTCGACCCAGGACCCCGAGATCACGGCCCGGTACCTACACCACTAGACCAACAGGGCGTCTTAAGAATTAAGTATTAAATAAAAGGTAGGTATACTCGATGGACTAGTCCACCGGTTCAAAGTCGCTCAAAGAGCTATGGAAAGGGCTATGCTCGGAGTATCTCTAAAGGACCGCATCAGAAATGATGTAATCTGACAGAGAACCAGAGTCACCGACATAGCCCACCGAATTAGCAAACTGAAGTGGCAGTGGGCTGGTCATATTAGCCGCAGAACTGACAGCCGTTGGAGCCGTAAAGTCCTTGAGTGGAGACCGCGACTCGGTAAGCGTAGTGTAGGACGCTCTGCGACAAGATGGGATGATGACATTCGAAGCTGGCTGGTGTGGGCTGGATGAGGGTTGCCGAAAATCGGGAGCAGTGGCGTGCATTAGGGGAGACCTATGTCCAGCAGTGGACGAGTGTGGGTTGCTGATGAGGTATACTCGTAAGTGTTTTCCGAGAGGCTGCAGCTTCGGAATTGTTAAAAAGATATCCGGTTTAGTTGCTAACAATTGGCGTCGCTAGTGTGCCCTACCCGTCACCTTAACCATGTGTTTTACCAACCCTTTCCGAACAACATTATATAAATAAATAAAAAAATATTTATTGTGGTTTACAAAATATGTATGTGTTATGTTAGGTATATAATAGTTCTCACAATTACCTGTTAGGCATACAATAGTCTTCTTTAGTAAATAATTTGAGTCTAATTAAATATTGTTTGACGATGCATTTCAATACTTTATAATATGAATGTAGGTATGTCTAAAATGACTGTTAAACGTCAAAAGAGAAATGTCAACGAACTAATTAAGTCAGAATATCAAAATTTACTCAAGAATATCAAATTTTATTTCGTACTGTTGGACCTCAGTCCAACAGTACGCCATCTAGCGGATTTTTAACACGCGAAAACCCTCATTGCACCCTATGTTCCGGTGGGGATAAAATGTTTGTTTTCATAACCTAAATAGATGACAATTCGAAATAAATAAAGGAAATCCTAAATAAGTAAATAATCAAGAAGTTTCTTACTGCCGCACTCAAAGATGTCAATTAAGCTAAATGTTCACTTACTAAATCATGGAAAGTCTTTATGCGCATTGAAATAAGCGTCAATATTTTTTCTTAAGTAATAATTAAAGTTAATTTGACATCTCTGAGTGCGGCAGTAAGTCGGTTAAAAAAACACTCTGTATATATAAATAAAAAAAATGGCCACACTCTTTCGAATCCTTCCATTTATTTTCAAAACATTTCCTTTCATCAATAAATGCGTTCCAATTTCAAAGTTTCTGACAGCCTGTGATGGATCTGCGAAAAAGATCCGTTATTTGAATGTCCATTACCTGTCAAAGAAAATGGCGTTTTGGACCTTTGTTTGGACTTCAATGGCTTTCAAAATGATACAAAACATTTCTATGCGACCTCTTTTAGGGATCGTTTATAAAAAAAATCGGTGAAACTAAATTTCTCTTGGTTTTCCCGTCTTTTCAATAGCAAAATAGATATAAAAGTCTCAGCATAAAGTAAGGTAACAGCCTCAATTTCCGGACCAACACAAATATTTGGTGAGGAAACAGAGAGCCTGCTACGAAACGGAACTTACCAAATTTAAATACCTGTCCCTATCACACGCTGTGCGTATTGTTTGTTGAATGGGTTCTCATTCACATTCTCGTTCAATCCGATGAGTGGTTCTCCCACGGTCAAAATTTGTACTGTGTCTGGGTGTTATTTGGTATAATTTGACCACAAACGCTTAACCGTTGGTGCTATCCTTATTCTTATCATCATCAGCCCATTTAAGTCCCCACTGCTGGGGCACGGGCCTCCCTCAATCACATGAGGGGTATTTGCCATACTCACCACGCTTGGCAGACGGGTTGACGAGGGTTTTGATATAAATGCAGAGTTTTTCTTCTCTGGGTGCTGATGATCATGCCAGCAGCTTTACCTTAGTCGCCATTTACGACACCTCGGTAAGAGTGAGGGTGGCCTATTCTACTCTGCCGGGGACCACACGGCCTTATTCTTATATCAAGTTATAAAGTAGAAATAACCGGAACTATAGTGCCATTAATTGACTGACCGGATGGCGCAATTGGTAGTGACCCTGCCTCTTACGCCAAAGGTCGTGGGTTCGATCCCCACCCTGGACAAACATTAGTGCGATTAACACTTGTGTTTGTTCGGTGTCTGGGTGTAATATATGTATTTAAGTATATATTTCTGTTCCTCTGTTGTCTGATATTCTGATATCTGTAATACAAGTGCTTAAGCTACTTAGTACGGAATCAGGTCAACGTATGAGATGTTGTGAGAATTATTATTATTAATTATTATTAAATAATACTAGAAGTAGTTTCCATGTTTTGTATTGTGCCGAATAAAGTTTACATTCAATCATTCATTCAAATAGTTGAACCTACTCGTAGGTCTTTTCATAGTTCTTAATAATGGGTCTTTCGTCGGTTAACACCACAAGCCGATGTGATATTTGTGTTTCAAATGAATAAATGTTTTATAACATAATATGTAAGCCGATGGTTGACGTATGGTATCATTCTCTGGGGAAATAGCACAAGTGTAGATGACATTTTTATATTGCAAAAAAAAATGCATCAGAATAAT
This sequence comes from Marasmia exigua, assembly GCA_019059595.1. Taxonomy (NCBI): domain Eukaryota; kingdom Metazoa; phylum Arthropoda; class Insecta; order Lepidoptera; family Crambidae; genus Marasmia; species Marasmia exigua. The sequence continues at coordinate 5,382,569 of CM032492.1, forward strand.
TATGAATATTGACAAAATGGATACTTGCCGACCCCATTTTAAAATCTAGGTATATTAACAGTAACTTCCGTATATATATATTAGAAATAAGTAAATTTGTAAAAATAACCCAGATATTTTCGATGCCTCCTTGCCTAATAATAGACTTCATATGAAACACGGGGGCGTATTAATAATATGAATAAATATAAGCTACCAAGTAGATCTTCTCGACCAGAAACAACTTTCCGAGCCGGTGGTAGAATCGCATTATGTTTATTTACTTTTTTTAGTATATTTTATGTATCAACATATATACGTATTAACATGTAAGTTATTTCATAAGTACTTATAAATAGTCTTAAATCATTCAAATGTATGACGTTTTGTAAGTGCTGTGTACAAGCCTATGTAAATAAAGAATTATTTGATTTTGGTTTTTGAGTCGAATGGCTATGTTTCATGCTAGCCCTTACTATGAATAAATAAATAAATATTTCACAACATCACATACATTGATCTGACTCCGAGATAGGTAGCTCAAGCACCTGTGTTACGGATATCAGAATCAACAGTGGGGTTACAAATATATACATATAATCCTTTTCTTTCGTAAATACATACTTATAATAAATAGCAAACACCCAGACCAATACAAACAAACATGTTCATGCACACAAATGTTTGTACTGTGCGGGGATCGAACCCGCAACCCTTGTATCAGAGGCAGCGTTCACTACCACTGTTCCAATCGGTTCGTCAAAGTACTACTATAATGCCATTAAAATATTCAATAATTTACCTAACGAGTTAAGAATGGAATAAAACACAAAATTATTCTTAAAAAAACTAAAAATTATGTGAATAGAAAAATGCTTCTACAATTTTAGGGAATATTTCAATTATAATAATAATTAGTTTATAGGTAGCATTATCAGCCCATTTAAGTCCCTACTGCTGGGGCACGGGCCTCCCTCAATCACATGAGGGGTAATTGCCATACTCACCACGCTTGGCATACGGGTTGGCGAGGGTTTTGATATAAATGCAGAGTTTTCCTTCTCTGGGTGCTGATGATCATGCCAGCAGCTTTACCTTAGTCGCCTTTTACGACACCTCGGTAAGAGTGAGGGTGGCCTATTCTACTCTGCCGGGGACCACACGGCTATATAAAAACTATAAATTAATATAATATTTTCATATAATAATTAATAATAATGTCTCTAACCTTAAACTAATATACTATCTATGTAATGCTATCATATAAGTGTTTAATAGTATCGATAAGAAGTGTGAAGTATTCCATATATTAATTCTTATGTAAAATAAATAGGTCCATTTTGCGTTTTATAATTTATGCTACGCCCAAAAGGGTAACATAATGTACTGATGGAATATTTTATAAGATTTTGTATAACATTCATGAAGGCAATAAATACTTTGACTTGGACTTTGAGCGATGGTAGCTCAGTGGATGATAAAGCGCCTTCCATACGAAGGTCATGGTTCGAATCCGAGCATGCACCTCTGTATTTTTCAAATCTATCTGGGCACTCCTATTGCTTGCTATCAGGCTGAGGAGAGCCAAAATACTGTGTCACTACAAAAAAAAAATTAACCGAGTCACTCGGTCGAGTACCGAGTATCAATAAAATGCCGAGTACACCGAGTACCAAGTATTAGCTGAGGACTCGGCCCATCTCTAGTTCCAACCATAGTTTCAATCGGTTACTTAAGCGACCCCGGGCTCGGAAGCGACATCTTTGGACTTTACCGGGAATAAAAATTGATTCGAGTTACCGAATACTAGAAACGAAGGTAAACAAAAATATATATTTTCCCCAAAGCCCCACTTCCTAAGGTTGACGACATCTGCCAGAGCCCGTCAACATTTTCTGTGATTAATAAAATGACAACAATCCAAGCCAAAAGCGGCCACTTGACACTTCAGATATCGTCAACATTTCGACATTGCCTCACTTTTGTTAAGCACGGATCGTCAACGTTTCGACACCGTTTTGCTTTTGTCTGGGCGCTCGTCTGGATCACAAATATTTTGTTGGGTTTGTTAACCTCGAATGCAAAAAGGGTTTTATATTTAATCTCGCTGTCTGTACCCTCGATTGGATAAATCGCTTTAATTCATTTTTTAAAGGGAAGATGAAGGGTTTCGTTTGCTTTTTTATAATAGAGTACGTTGGAGCCGTAAAGTTCTTGAGTGGAGACCGCGACTCGGTAAGCGTAGTGTAGGACGCCCTGCGATAAGATGGGATGATGACATTCGAAGGCTGGCTGGTGTGGGCTGGATGAGAGTGGCCGAAAATCGGGAGCAGTGGCGTGCATTAGGGGAGACCTATGTCCAGCAGTGGACGAGTGTGGATTGCTGATGATGATGATGATGATGACGTAGTGCTCTGTATTCTTTGAGAAAAGTCAGTAATTTTAGTTCTTACTATGTTAACTGTTTGGTCTGCTTGTGCACTCGAATTTTGGATTACCGCCAAAAGTGGCCGCTTTTGGCGTGATTCAATTTTTTGCGTACAAAAACGGACCCAACATTTGAGCATGGTTATTTAAGGTGACGGGTAGGGCACACTAGCGACGCCAATCGACTTTAATTTTTAGCTACTAAACCGGATCTATTTGAAACAATTTCGGGGTCACAACCTCTCGGTAAACACTTATACTGTTTATTAAATAACCCATGCACAAATGTTGAGTCCGTTTTTGTACGCGAAAAATTGATTCCCGCTAAAAGTGGCCACTTTTGGCGTTAATAAATTTTTCGCGTACGCTTTGAATCCAACATTTGTGCATGGTTATTTAATAAATTGTATAAGTGTTTGCTGAGAGGTAGTAACCCCGAAATTGTTTAAAATAGATCTGGTTTAGTAGCTACCCATCACCTTAACAAAATCAAGTCCATTTTATGTTAGGTCCCAGGATGAATGTCATAGGATAAATTGGCTATTAAGTAGAAGATTTTTTTATACTACGCCGGTGGCAAATAAGCGTGCGGCTCGCCTGATGGTAAATAATCACTGTCACCTAATAGACGTCTGCAACTCCAGAGGCCCTGCAGATCAATGGGAAAAAATCATGCCATACTTACCTACTTACTTAAAAACATTTTGAGTACTAGGTGTTTTTCTGTAGCTGGAAAACATTAAAAAGATTTTTTAACGTTTTTTTTTTCTTTCCGTACAAATGTGCTTAATATTTAGTAGGTTTCAGTAGTTGTCAACCTATTTTGAATTTCCAGAGATTGTCAACCTTGTCAAGCAAAAACTTTCATTTATTTTTCGTGTGTGATAGTGATTAAAAATCGAAGTGTTATTGTGATTAACTATGTAAATACAAAATAATTTAAATGTCGGACGGTCCGTCACGGCTCCCCTCGTTGATGCCGTCAAAATGCAAATCGCACGAAATGTGGGCCGCTATGACCAGGTCTATTGAGATACTCGTCGCTTTCTTCGAATACTATGCGCAGAGGTAAGTAACATTTTTTATTATATTAGGTAGGGCACACTAGCGACGCCAATAGATTTAGATTTTTAGCTACTAAACCGGATATATTTTAAACAATTTCAGGGTTACAACCTCTCTGCAAACACTTACACTATTTATTAAATAACCATGGAAAATGTTGGGACCAACGCGTACGGTTATTTAATAAATAGTATAAGTGTTTGCCGAGAGGTTGTCAACCCGAATTTGTTTAAAGTAGATCCGGTTTAGTAGCTAAAATTAAAATCAATTGGCGTCGCTAGTGTGCTCTACCCGTCACCTTAAGAAAAGCATGATGTGATTACCTTTAATTGTAAGGACAGTTAGTTTTAAGATTCTATGTAAAACTTTGACATAGTTGTATATTCTGCTGTACCTTATGTTGGTAAATAAATAAATAATGGGTGAGTGATTTTCGTAGGAGAAAAATAGAACATACTGATATTATAATGCACACACCCTACGTAAACTCGGTGAGAAATAGTATGAAAAATGGGCCGATCGACCCGGCTCAGACAAATATCATCCATATTCTTATCTTGTTAAGCTTCATTTTTGTTTTTTTTTAAGCAAGTAACCTGATGGAAATTAATCATCACCGCCCATGAACATCCGCGAAATCAGAGAGATCGCTAATGTTATGCCGGCCCTTTTAAAAAAGAGTACGCTCTTCTCTTGAAGGTCCCTAAGTCGTAGCCGTCGGGAAATACTCCTGCAGCCAAACCGTTCCATAGAACTGAGGTAGGTGGTAGAAAGTTCCGCGAGAAACGCACAGTATTAGACCGCCATCCATGGACATGATTAGGATGGAATGACAATCGCTTGCGAGTGGTTCGATGTAAGAATTCGGCTACAGGGAGTAGATCAAACAGTTCCTCAAAGCACTCCCCATGATAGATTCGGTGGATCCAATGCTGTAGGATCAAGTCGATAGGAGTCAAGTCACCGACAATTCGAGCAGCCCTACGTTGTACGCGGTCAAACGGAAGAAGTTAGTACTGAGGTGCACCAGCCCAGAGATGGGGGCAGTATTCCATATGGGGCCGAACTTGTGCCTTATAGATATTTCTTATGCCATGTTAATAAAAGGGGTTTTTCATAGTAGATACGAAATATCATACGCCTGCGCTATCGAGTGCGGTCACGTACGTAGTGAATACCTTGAACGTATTAAAAGTATTTGGGCTCAAACCTGGTTTACGTACTTGGAGCAGAAACCATGGTTTAAAACTGGAGCTCTATTTTTGATTCACTCGTATGACTTAGCGGTGTCGCATGCGACGTAAGTCACATTCGCTTTTTAAGTCACATGAAGCCGATTTTCCCTATTTTTTAGTCATTCGATTTCGATGATACGGTAAATTGACATTCTAACCCTTCCATGCAGATTTTTTAAAAACCGGTAACTTCCGCATTGCAAACGGAACGCAAAAACCATAGATTATTGGCTCAATATGAAAATCTTTTCTTTTTTGTTACAAAAAACTATGAATGTCACATTGTGTCAACTGTCAAAATCAGTCAAATCAAAGATTCGAAATTTATAATATTTTGTTTATGCTTGTTGCTATTGACAACTATTTTGACGTTGCTTCTACCGCTCGCTTTAAGTCACTCGACCAACGAGTGGGTGGGGTCACTCGTTGCAGACGAATGATTCAAAAATGCGGTATTTCATATGTCGAAGGAAAGTCAGTAGAAAATATGCGCTCGTCCCGATGCTAAGTCATACAAGTAAATCAAAAATAGGTCTCCTGGTCGCGTAAATACGCTCCATCCCTAGTCGGTGGCGCAATGGTTGCATTTTATAGCGACGGCTGCGCAAGAGGTCCTGGCGGGTCGGGCCAAAAATTTGTACTTAAGTTTTCGGTAAGAAATTTTTAGTGGCAGCCCGGAAGTCTGGAAGTTGGCGGTCTTGTACCCCCGCGCCTCGGAAAGCACGTTAAGCTGTTGGTCCTGCGCGCGATCCCTCTCCGGTCATATCAAAGTAGTGTCCCATCGGAATATGTGGGTAAGGGAATAGAGATTGCACTTGTGTTTGCACACACACTTGAGCACTATAATATATCCTGCGTACGTAGCTGATCGTTGAGATTGGCCGCCGTAGCCGTAGTCAATTGGAGGATATTATTATTACCTATGTACTCGCACCAATAAGATATCAGGAGCCCAATTCTCGTGCTCATGATATTTATTTTCATATGACATAATATCACTAAAACACAGTCTATTGTATGGTTTTCAGGTGATATCCGCCATGTTGCCAAAATATCACGAGCACGAGAATTGGGCTCCATATATTAATTACAATACTTTTTTACAATTTTTTCTCCTCATTTTTCAAAAAGCTGCTAAAATATGCATAATACGAAGCCATTCTTCAAGCATTTTTTCTCCTCCAAGGTGTTTTATATTTATAACAAATAGCATCTCTCATACAACTCATTTGCATTAGTATGAGCCTGGCAATGATTGAGCATTCATTTCCCTGCAAATGTCCTCTCATCAAAGAAATGAGGTGCACTTTTCATGAAGTGGAATACAGGGTGTATCTGTGGACACTTTCATTCCTTTAACCACGTGCTCTACCAACCAGTCTGAGCAACATTTGTTCTACGACTTTTCGAAATTCGTCGAAAATTTTTTCGACTCTCAATACAAAATGACCAAGTCACGTGACCGACTTTATATGAAAAGTTGAATTTTTTTATGCCAATTATGTATATTTTTTATGCGAATTTCCAAAAGTCATAGAACAACGTGTTGTTCATAATGGTTTTTTTTTCAAATTTATTTTAACATATTACAATAACAGTATTTAAATTAAGAGTGTCATAAAAGCCTTGCCGGTTTGTCCTTGACACGGTTACATATGAGTGTCGCCTATTTATCTAAATAAAAAAAACCGCCTTACCGAAGTCGGCGCCAAATACTATCTTGTAATTTGATACAACATTCGATTATTCAACAGGGATTAGGCGCCGACTTCGGTAAAACCTTTTCTCGAATGTAAATATTATGAAATGTTATTTGAGGTGTATAAAGTGAAAAAAATATTTTATTATTTTATTTTATTTTTTGTTTTTATTAATTGTTTTTCAAAAACAACAGCTCTTAAATTATACTATTTAAAATTTATATACTACTTACAACCAAGAACAGATTGTAAATACATTGACAAACTTATATAAATACAACAGCCAAGGAGCAGCAAAAAAAAAAAGGAAAAAAAAAGAAAACAACCAATACAATTTGACAGTGGTGTTCAGACATTATTTTGCACTTTTTAGTTCGTGGTTTTTGAAGGCTGTTTTTGTGCAGAAAATTGTTTTTCAAGCCTTTTAGTGTCTCATTTTTTGACACCCCTCTCCCTATTCCACCCTCGGTAAATAACTAAAAAACTTATTGTGAGTATAGTATTGAAAGAATTATCCTTTAACTCCTTTGGTGCCGTTGAGGAGTTGACCTTCCATCATCAGCAGAGACACAAAATTTATACAGTCAGGCGTAAATACTGGTGCAGTTTTGAAAAAAGATACAAAAACATTACGTGTCCACATAAAATTTGAGAGTTCCCCCCAATTTTTTAGGGGTCCCATCATCAGATCCTGATATACTGATCCTAATGGTACCAATCCGGAACTATCTATTTTCCAACTAAAAAAGAATCATCTAAATCGGTTCATAAATGGCAAAGTTATCGGCTAATATATATATTATGCCGTATCGCCGTGGTCGTATGCCATATACTGTAGCAAATCAGATTCGTTATAATAATAAAATAAAATCAATGGGGCATACGACCACGGCGATACGGCATAATCATTTCAGCAGAGACAATTTTCTTGTTTCATACTTTTTAGAGCGTGTATTTTTGGCAGTCGGGTTTTAGTTTTTAAACTTTATTTTTTTCATTATTGAGCCTCAAAGAACTCGCCTGTGTATTCATTTCGCATTTGCATTTTCCAAATCAATAGTCACAGTAAATAGGCCTTATCTTTCAGGAGCTTTCACATAATTGAGTACTCTGATAAAACTTATTTATATTACTTAGTCAATACGGGTAGCACTTATCACAGAGCTCAACAACAGAAACCTTTACACGGTGGGATACGCGGATGATTTAACCATCCTCATATCAGGAAACTTCGAAGGCACCTTATGTGACCTCATGAGGAAAGCCTTCGGACTTATCGAAAAATGGTGCACCAGACACGAGCTCTCCGTAAACCCAACTAAAACCGAACTGGTAATGTTTACAAACAAGAGAGTTCTTGGACCTCACAAGCTTCCTAAACTCTTCAACACCCAACTAAAACTAACAGAAGAGGTCAAGTACCTAGGTATAACACTAGACAGCAAACTGTTGTGGAACAAACATCTTGACTATAAACTGAACAAAGCCACCATTGCCTTCTACCAATGCAAGCAGATGATTGGTAGCAGATGGGGCCTATCACCGAAAATAACACTATGGCTCTACAAAACCGTCATAAGACCCATGCTGACGTATGGGGCACTGGTCTGGTGGCCTAGGACGGAACTCCGGACTATGATCACTAGGCTAGGACGCTTCCAACGCCTAGCGTGCTCTTGTGCAAGTGGTTGTATGAGAACCACACCCACGGCAGCTTTGGAGATAGCACTAAACACCACACCCCTAGACATCTACATACAACAGGAGGCAGCGATGACGGCTGCCAGACTCATGTATCTGGGACTCTGGGGGAAAAACCACAACAGCCCACACACTGCTATACTAAGCAGAATAATTGCACACGAACCACTTATAGCCGCGCCATGCGACAGAACACACAACCAATATTTTTTCGACAAGAAATTCAAAATTCAACTAAAAGAGGAGGAGTGTGACCAATCAGGAGTGAATGAAGTACGCATTTACACTGATGGATCTAAAACGTCTACGGGCTCGGGCGCAGGCGTACACTCCCTGGATCTAAACATCAACATACATATACCGCTAGGCGTACACAGCTCCATATTCCAATGCGAATGTGTGGCAATAACGGAGGCCGCGAGAGCAGTGCACAGGCGGGACATCCGAGACTACTGCATAAAATTTTTATCAGACAGTGCATCTGTCCTGATGGCTTTAGACAATAAACTAACAAATTGTAAACTAATAGCTGAATGCCACAAAGCTCTAAGTGAAATCAGCTCAAACAATCACATCATCTTGCAATGGATAAAGGGGCATAGCGGATCACTGGGTAACGACACCGCGGACCAGTTGGCGAAAAGAGGAGCGGAAACGACAGTGGTCGGCCCACATCCACTCATACCGCTTCCATTTTCGCTGATTCGAACATGGACCCGCCAGTTATCCACTGACCTACAGAACAAACGATGGATGGAAACCACAGACTGTAGGCAATCCAAAATCGCACTACCCAAATTAAACCCGCGGCTAACAAAACGACTTCTAACCCTCAGTAGGAAAAACCTCAGAATAATGATGGGGACAATCACGGGCCACTGTCCTCTAAATAAACACCTTTACACCCTAGGCGCTACCGATAGCCCCCTATGCAGGGGATGCTTCAGTGCCGAAGAAACAGTCACACACGTGGTCCTGGAATGCGATGCGGTGACCAGACAACGCGAAGAAATCCTCGGATCGGCGGGGTCACTCCGCGAAGCCTGTGAAGCTCCCAGGAAGCTTCTGCGCTTCTGGGCGGAGTTAGGCTGGCTAGAATAGCCAGGACCCAACACGCACAATGGACCGAATGAGAGTCTAGGTGCGGAAAATGGAGTCCACTTTACATTACATTACATTACATTACGGGTAGCACTTAGTTAGTACTGTGATAAAATCCGACTATATTATAAACGTGGTTTGTGAGGATGTATGTACCTATGTTGTTTTTATGGAATACGGGGCAGACGAGCAGACGGATCACCTGATGGTAAGCGATTACCACCGCCCATGAATACCTGCAACACCAGAGGAGCTACAAGTGCGCTGCCGACCTTTTAAAAAGGAATACGCTTTTTTCTTGAAGGTTTGCAGGTCGTATCTCTAAACTAAACTCTGGGATGAGCTTCCAGCCGCGGTGTTCCCTGATCGCTATGACATGTCCTTTTTTAAACGAGGTTTGAAAAGAGTTCTTCTCTCACGGTAGGCAGCGGCATGACTGTGCTCTGGCATTGTTGATGTCTATGAGCGGCGGTTACCGTTTACCATCAGATGGGCCGCAAACTCGTCTACCTACTATAAGCAATAAAAAAAAATCTGTCCGGAAATACCGCTGGCGATGGTTCATTCCATAGTTTTGTCGCACGAGGTACAGTTTCTTGAGAAATAAACAGTTGAAGACTGCCAACCAGATGATGTCGATGGAACCGTTGTAGAGTGGAACAATGGCGAAATAAAGCGGCAGGGATCAGCCCGAACAATTCCTCAGAGCATTCTCCTTAGTATAGGCAGTAGAGTATACATAGCGAGGCCACATCTCTACGCAGCGCTAAGGAGTCTAGCCTATTAGAGATATCTTGGCAGTCGACGATTCGAGTTGCTCTCCTTTGAATCCAATCCAGAGGGGAAAGCTGAAATGTTTGTTACTCTTTAACGCAAAAACTACAGAATGGATTTTGAAGAAACTTCACAATAATATAGCTTACATATCAAAAGAGAAGCCCTCTGAGGGCCTATTTACAAACACTTGAGATTGAAGACGGGCTTAAGATTTGTTTTGACAAATGGAAATCTCAAAATTCGACTTCAATGATTAAATGGGCTTGCCGGGATTAGCCGTGTGGTCCCGGCAGAGTAGAATAGGCCACCCTCACTCTTACCGAGGTGGCGTAAAAGGCGACTAAGGTAAAGCTGCTGGCATGATCATCAGCACCCAGAGAAGGAAAACTCTGCATTTATATCAAAACCCTCGCCAACCCGTCTGCCAAGCGTGGTGAGTATGGCAATTACCCCTCATGTGATTGAGGGAGGCCCGTGCCCCAGCAGTGGGGACTTAAATGGGCTGATGATGATGATGATTGAATGGGCTCCTGATCTTTGTCTATTTGTAATAACGAATTCCTCGACTGTCTTGTTGGCGCAGTGGATAGTGCGTCGCACTTTAAAAAGCTGCGCTTGGGGTCACGGGAATCGACCCGGGTCGAGACAAAATTTGTACCTGAGATTTTCTATTAAAAAATTGTCAGTGTCAGCCCGGAGTCTGGAGGTGGTCTTGCCTCCACCGTGCCTCGAAGAGAACGTCATACCGTTTGTATAAACCATTGTAAATATTACGTGAGTAAAATGGCGCCTAACTAAAATGTAAAGAACACGGTAGTTCCATGCGGCCGCCAACAGATGGCACTAGTTAAAACGACGTCGGCTAAACATTGAAAATCGCGATGACGAGATTTTTATTTGTTACTACTAATAGGCTCTAGAACTTAGTAAATATACTCTTTTATTCGTCATTTAAATTAGCTTTTATTCTTTACTAATATTAGCCCCAAATTGCGCTGAGGTCCGTGGTTTGTTCACCGTTGATCCTGCGCCCGATCCCTCTCCAGTCGTGTCACACTGGTGTCTCATCGGAATATGAGGGCAAGGGAATAGAGAGTGCATTTGTGTTTGCGCAGACACTTGAGCACTATAAGGTATCCTGCGTAAGTGGCTGATCGTTGAGCCTTCGCCGAAATCGGTTGAAGGATCATCATCATCATCGTCAGCCCATTTAAGTCCCCACTGCTGGGGCACGGGCCTCCCTCAATCACATGAGGGGTAATTGCCATACTCACCACGCTTGGCAGAAGGGTTGGCGAGAGTTTTGATATAAATGCAGAGTTTTCCTTCTCTGGGTGCTAATGATCATGCCAGCAGCTTTACCTTAGTCGCCTTTTACGACACCTCGGTAAGAGTGAGGGTGGCCTATTCTACTCTGCCGGGGACCACACGGCGTGTTGAAGGATATTATTACCTAATACTGGTAAGGTGTAGGTTTTTCGTAAAAAACACCATAAAAGGTTTTTCTTTCTTTGTAAATCTTATTCTACGTCCTTGTATTCATAATGAAGTACAACGATCTTAATTAAAGCAAGAAAATATGCAAATTTTCTTACATAGAGTCATTACCATATTTTCTTGATTCTCATAAATTTTTGTGTATACAAAACATTTCTCTAATTATTTTTTATTGCTTCTATTTGTATTTATATTTCTATATAGACTGCCCCGTTGGCGCAGTGGGTAGTGCGCTTGGGGTCCCGGGTTCGATCCTCGGGTCGGACCAAAAATTTGTACCTGAGTTTTTCTGTTAAGAATTTCTCAGTGTCAGCCCAGAGTCTGCCAATTAGCGGTTTTGTACCCCTGTCCCTTCCTTGGAAAGCGCGTTAAGCCGTTGGTCCGGCGCCCGATCCCTCTCTGGTCATGTCACACTCATCCCATCGGAATATGAGTGCAAGGGAATAGAGAGTACACTTGTGTTTACGCACACACTTGAGCACTAGAATATATCTTGCGTACCTAAGTGGCCGCCGAAATCGGTTGGAGGATATTATTATTATTAACCGACGCAAAAATGAAGGAGGTTATCAATTTGACGAGAAGAGTCCACCACGCCACGAAAGAAGTCAGCTTGACATTCCTTAAGTTCTTATGCTTAAAGTTCAAATTTGAATGTTGATGGCGACTCAAGCGCGGATTCTACCTCTCTACCACACTAGCAAATAACCATCGCCTTTTGCGCCATTTCTTTTTTACAACTCTGTGTTGGTACACACTTCAATATTTGTACGAGTAAACAGTATATAAATAAATACCCACAGACATAATTACTTCTACGTCCATCGCAAGTGGTTTGCCAGGCAGCAATGGGACATGCGCCACTGTGTGAACACCAAGTGATCGTGGCCTACAGTTGTGCATTGCAAAGCATAGCCCATCACAGGCCATTGTGTACTGGGGTCTTAAAAATGAATGACTGTTCTAATTTTTAAAATGAGAAGGTATGTATAATCATTTGAGTATGAATACTCATTTTAAAAAAAAATAAATGAGTTAGTTAATTTTTTTGAAAAATAGAACATTCATATGAATTTTAAGTTTTAATCAAAAATATAAGATTAAGATTTTTACTACAGATAAACTATGTTACCATCCGAATCTATACATCCATCTATTTATTATTATATCTATGATTTTTTTTTATGTCTAAGGTGGTAGGCGAGCAGACGGATCACCTGATGGTAAGCGATTGCCGCTGCCCATGGACTCCCGCGACATCAGTGGAGTCACAATAATTGCGCTGGCAACCTTCGGCTTGGGCCTCCGGTACCCTCACTCACGCAGCCAAACTCAGCACGAACTGTGCCGAGTTTGGCTGCGTCCTTCACGCTTTTCTGTAAGGCCGTGGTATCGTGGAAGCGTGGCTCTCCCACCGTCGAATGTTGATTTGTATCGTGAAAAGCATCTAAATTTTAATTGTCGTTCAGAGGTGCTCAACTTTTTTCTTCCATCACCAACCTTTTTTGTGCCAAAGACCGTCAACCTTTTTCAGAAATGTTTTTCGTAAACCTTTTCAAGAATAGCTTTATTCCAATTTCTTGAAAGCGGAACCCAGATACGCTCTCACTTCGTATGAAAACTTTTACATAATAGCACCTCATTGAAACATGATGGATGACGATAAAACGGTACATTCGCCTGTTAGAATATTTAGCTATAAGAGTATTTTTCATTTATATTTTCATTTGATATTGCTGACTGCTCGAAAATGGATGGAAACTGCTGCCAATTTGTGATATATGTGGTGTTGGCAGTAGTGTTGTACTTTTTTGGGAATATTATCGATATGCCCTGTTGTTCTAATGGTTTAAGTACCGGGTGGGTTCGATTACCGGGTCGAGCAAAAATTGTGTTTCGAATTTATCGAACATTTCTCGGGTTTGTGATCACCAATCCTGTTATAGTAGCGATAACTTGATTTCTATACTGTTCCACTGGAGTCCTTTGCCCTGCAGTGGAACAGTATATAGGCTGATATTTTACTATCGATAATGTGAAAATTTATTCCTGATGCAATTACACAAAGGAAATAAAACCCGATTACACACAACACATAGACAAAAGTTCTAGTCTAAGCACGCACTTATTGCTTTCAAATATAGGTATGTACAGACAGCCGCACATCAAACTACTACAAACTGTCAATTTTCCTCGAACGATTTTGAACCAAATTTATTTGACTTCAAAGTCAGTGAATTAAAGTATTGTGTTTCCTAATAGAATTAATCAAAAACTATCGATACTATTGACAACCAGCAATACTATCGATAGTCTATCGATAGACTATCGGTAGTCTATCGATAGACTATCGGTAGTCTATCGATAGACTATCGGTAGTCTATCGATAGACCATCGGTAGTCTATCGATAGTGGGCTATCGATAAGCCACACTAATCTGTATCGAAGTTTAGGTGTAGAAAAATATTTCGACTATCGACTTTATCGCATCACCGTTGAAATGAAAATAGAGCTCGAAATTCCACACCACTGACTTCCCTTTCTATTTTGTGCCTAACTGCCTGTCAATTAGCGTGCAAAGTAGAGTGTATTGGAAAACCGGCCAAGTTCGTGTTGGCTACGCTGTGTAGAGTTCCGTATCATCATCATCATCATCAGCCTATCGCAGTCCACTGCTGGACGTAGGACTCTCCAATTGTTCACCACCGTTATCTATCCATGGCTTCTCGAATCCAGCTCTTGCCAGCCATCCTGCGCAGATCGTCCCCCCACCTAGCCAGAGGGCGCCCTACATTACGTTTGCCAAGACGCGGTCTCCACTCTAGAACTCGTTTACCCCATCGGTTGTCGGTTCTGCGGCTAATATGGCCAACCCACTGCCACTTAAGCTTGCTAATCCGGTGAGCAATATCGATGACTTTGGTTCTCTGCCGGATCACCTCATTTCGGATTCGATCTCGGAGAGAGACGCCGAGCATTGCTCGTTCCATAGCTCGCTGAGCGACGTTTAACTTGTGGACCAGCCGTACCGTAAGTGTCCACGTTTCGGCTCCGTTTGTCTTGATGGGTAGGACGCACTGATTGAAGACTTTCGTCTTTAGGCACTGTAGTACTGACGATACGAAGACACGACGTAGTTTTCCAAATGCTGCCCAGCCTAACTGGATTCTCCTATTCATCTCATCCTCGAAGTTGTTTCTACCCAATTGCAAAGTCTGCCCGAGGTATACGTATTTTTGAACAGTTTCGAGGACGGCACCGTGAATGGACAACATTTCATTTTTTTAACATGTCCATATTGTTTTTTTATATGAAAGTAGACATAAAATGAACAGACCCATATTTTTTCTTTCTTTTAATTCTAAATAGACGTAAGCGCCAAATGACGTCATCGGACGGTTGAATACAGCGATATTCCTTTGCTTATCATTGTTTTAATAAAAAAAAGGTACTACTGTCAAAGGTAAATAATACTAGTGTCAACATTGTCAACGTCATTCATACATTCAACGTTGACAAGTTGTCTTTTTTTTTGACAGTTACATGTCATGAGTTTGGCATTACGTAAATTTAAAACTATAATGTGCTAAGCAAAGAAATATTTTACATTCTGCCGTCCGATGACGTCATCTTACGTTTTATAGTTTTTATTTTTTTTCTCAGTAAATAAGCAATATAAAAAATGAATAAATATATATTCGAGCAGCGGAAAAGTAAACAAAGAATTGGTATTTTTTGTTTCAGAGCTTAGCAATTTTGAAATGTTGTCCATTGCAATCGGTTCCCGTAGAACATGTTCATTGAACATGACCTTGGTTTTGTCCAAGTTCATCCGTGTACCGATGCATTTAGAAGAATCAGCCAGGTCATTCAGCATCTGTTGTAGGTCCTGCAGCGTTTCTGCCATTATGACGATGTCATCTGCAAATCGCAGGTGAGAGATGTATTCGCCATTGATGTTGATGCCACGTCTCTTCCAGTTCAGCGTGTTGAACATATCCTCCATTGCATTTGTGAACAACTTCGGGGAGATGGCGTCCCCTTGTCTCACTCCTCGATGCAATGGTATAGGACTTGTTTGCTGATTGTGTACTTGGACGGATATAGTAGCGGCATCATATAGAGTCCATATAGTCCATTCATATCTGAAGGTGAATAGGACAGTTAAAACGTTTCGTATCATGCATCCAACTTTCTACAAATAAAAATAAAAGCTGTAAAAATTACCTATTTTGTGTTATCTTCTTACGAAATAACAAGTATAAATGTTTCTCTATTAATCTAAATAAGAACTTGGAATGATTATTATCTACCAATAACATTCGTAAAAAATATCTTATGTATTGCATAATGCGCTAATCGGAATTTTTGCTCATAGGGATTGACACAAACAATCGCAATAAATCAGTAATCGGTATGGCGGCCATCTTACCATCGAATCGCGATTATTGTCTCGTGTAAAATATGTCCGCATGGATTGCATTAGGGACCAAGAACTAGTAATTTCTCTTGGTGACGAAGGTGGTTCCGACACGTCAAGCAAGAGTTGTTATTTTTCAGATGAATAAGATGCATATTATTTACTTAATTATTAATAATTTATTGCGTGTGTACCACTAAGAATATTTGCATATTGTATCCATATCCAGATAGTTCAAATTCGTAGATAAAATATTGATTAAGTTTAAAAATCAAACAAATAAAAAGCCGCTAAGACTAAAGAAAATATTCTCGATTCTTAAAAATATCGGTTAGGTTTAAGGTGACCTTGTGACCTAATCGATTTTAATTTAGCTACTAAACCGGATGTAGGTATTTAAAAAAAAAAATTGAAGTAATAACTTCTCGGCAAACACTTATACTATTTATTAAATAACCATGCATAAATGTTGGGCCCAACGCGCATGAGAAATTTGCATGGTTATTTAATAAATAGTATAATTGTTTGCCGAGAGGTTGTAATCCCGAAATTGTTAAAAATAGATCCGGTTAAGTAGCTAAAAATTAAAATCGGTTTCAGCCCGGAGTCTCGAAGTTGGTGGTTTTGTACCCCCGTGTCTCGGAAAGCACGTTAAGCCGTTGGTCCCCTCTGACTGTACGTGTATGATAGCTACCCTATTTTTTTATCTAAGTAAAGTTCTGGATCCACACGTTTCAGTCCCTTTTAACATTGCGAGATAGAACGAGATGGTATGAGCTTTAGATAGATAGATAGATACTCTTTATTGCACAACATACAAAACTTAAAAGCTAGGTATACAGAGATACAATGTTCAATTTAGGCGGTCTCATTGCAATCGGTTCCCGTAGAACATGTTCATTGAACATGACCTTGGTTTTGTCCAAGTTCATCCGTGTACCGATGCATTTAGAAGAATCAGCCAGGTCATTCAGCATCTGTTGTAGGTCCTGCAGCGTTTCTGCCATTATGACGATGTCATCTGCAAATCGCAGGTGAGAGATGTATTCGCCATTGATGTTGATGCCACGTCTCTTCCAGTTCAGCGTGTTGAACATATCCTCCATTGCATTTGTGAACAACTTCGGGGAGATGGCGTCCCCTTGTCTCACTCCTCGATGCAATGGTATAGGACTTGTTTGCTGATTGTGTACTTGGACGGATATAGTAGCGGCATCATATAGAGTCCATATAGTCCATTCATATCTGAAGGTGAATAGGACAGTTAAAACGTTTCGTATCATGCATCCAACTTTCTACAAATAAAAATAAAAGCTGTAAAAATTACCTATTTTGTGTTATCTTCTTACGAAATAACAAGTATAAATGTTTCTCTATTAATCTAAATAAGAACTTGGAATGATTATTATCTACCAATAACATTCGTAAAAAATATCTTATGTATTGCATAATGCGCTAATCGGAATTTTTGCTCATAGGGATTGACACAAACAATCGCAATAAATCAGTAATCGGTATGGCGGCCATCTTACCATCGAATCGCGATTATTGTCTCGTGTAAAATATGTCCGCATGGATTGCATTAGGGACCAAGAACTAGTAATTTCTCTTGGTGACGAAGGTGGTTCCGACACGTCAAGCAAGAGTTGTTATTTTTCAGATGAATAAGATGCATATTATTTACTTAATTATTAATAATTTATTGCGTGTGTACCACTAAGAATATTTGCATATTGTATCCATATCCAGATAGTTCAAATTCGTAGATAAAATATTGATTAAGTTTAAAAATCAAACAAATAAAAAGCCGCTAAGACTAAAGAAAATATTCTCGATTCTTAAAAATATCGGTTAGGTTTAAGGTGACCTTGTGACCTAATCGATTTTAATTTAGCTACTAAACCGGATGTAGGTATTTAAAAAAAAAATTGAAGTAATAACTTCTCGGCAAACACTTATACTATTTATTAAATAACCATGCATAAATGTTGGGCCCAACGCGCATGAGAAATTTGCATGGTTATTTAATAAATAGTATAATTGTTTGCCGAGAGGTTGTAATCCCGAAATTGTTAAAAATAGATCCGGTTAAGTAGCTAAAAATTAAAATCGGTTTCAGCCCGGAGTCTCGAAGTTGGTGGTTTTGTACCCCCGTGTCTCGGAAAGCACGTTAAGCCGTTGGTCCCCTCTGACTGTACGTGTATGATAGCTACCCTATTTTTTTATCTAAGTAAAGTTCTGGATCCACACGTTTCAGTCCCTTTTAACATTGCGAGATAGAACGAGATGGTATGAGCTTTAGATAGATAGATAGATACTCTTTATTGCACAACATACAAAACTTAAAAGCTAGGTATACAGAGATACAATGTTCAATTTAGGCGGTCTCATCGCTGGGAGCGATCTCTACCAGACAACCTTCAGGTAAAGGCCATTAGATAGAAGAGGGGAGCTTTAGTACGGTAACAGCTAAGATCGCGTTTTGTAATAAGATGTTAAAGGTACGGAACATGGAATCTTATAAATAGAGGCTTCCTTAAAACATTCTCATAAAGAAGCTAATAGGTATGCGGCTAAGATAAAAAATGGTACAGAACTCTTCGTACACGAGTCTGACTCGAACTTGGCCGGTCTTTAAATAATCCAATTCCAATATTTTTTTCCCTCGTTTTGAATTAGTTTAATCAAAACAATTTCGTCTACCTTTTCATTACAGGCGGGACGAAAAGACAAACTTGTCCCAAAATTATTTAGGAATGTCCTGCTGTCCCTTAATTGTGCTATGTCCCAATATTTACTTAGGATGGTTAACGAGGTAAATAAAATACATACTGTTTTGTGAAATTGTTTATTTCTGCGAATGTCGGGTATTTATTTATTCTTAAATGCACAAGAAAATAAAGTACAATTGGCGGACTTAATGCTATACAACATCTTCTACCAGTCAACCATTGGGCGATGCAGAAATATCTACGACGACTAAATAAATATCAAATACCAAAGGCCAAAGGTCGTATGTTAGATCCCCACCCTGGACAAACATTCGTGCGATGAACACTTGTGTTTGTTCTGTGTCTGGGTGTAATATATGTACTTAAGAATATATTTGTGTTCCTCTGTTGTCTGATATCTGTAACACAAGTGCTTAAGCTACTTAGTACGGAATCAGGTCAACGTATGAGATGTTGTGAGAATTATTATTATTAAATATATATCCATAAACATACATGTCATTTATTTATAATATGACTAAATATACATACATCATCATTTAATATAATATTCATATTCATTATTGTTCCATGTAGGCAAAACTTACATCAAATGTAATCTAGGTCTTAAATTAAAGTGCTTTCAGTGTTGACATGGGCCCCGTTAGGGCGTGGATTGTAATTTTTCGAATTTTAATTAAATTAAAACAGCCGTTAAAAAATCAATTTTAAATATTTCCATTATTATTTATTATAAAAGATTTCAAGAAATAATAAAAACAAGAAACAATTATTAATTATATTAATTAGAAAATGTTACCTACTACCTGTGCGGATAAAGAATGGGATCAGAAATGGCGGCGCATCTATTCACTTCTCGCTCGCACACTATTTGCGTCTATACTCGCACTCGTGGTGTACGAGTATAGACGCAAATAGTGTGCGAGCGAGAAGTGAAGTGAATAGAACTGCCATTTCTGATCCCATTCTTTATCCTCACAGGTTGTATCTACGTTTCGAAGTTAAATACCCCTCCCGCCCCGTTGTCACACAACGTCACAATACGTCGACCCCATCTCTCCCCCTTAATGTTTGACGTAATTTATGGATAACCCCCAAACATAATTCTATACACGGGACGCGTTAAAAACAAAATTGAAAGTCAGTCCCTGCTTCATTCCGCCAACCAATTATTGATCTTAATCCGATGTCATAAACTCTAAAACGCAATATCCTTCAAAGCCTTAGTTAATCTGGTGTGCAGTCGTCTGAAACGTGAAAAATTTGCTGAAAGCTTATATTATGAGCTGGTACTTCAGTGACCGTTCATTGATACCTATTGGCAGGAAGAACTTTTAGCATTTTTAAACGTCTTGCCTTTTTAATTAAAAAAAATAGGTTATAATGTATCAATACGGGGATAAACACGATATTTATTATGTGAAACAACATTGTGTACTCACATATTTGGCTCGACGTTTCGGCTACGTTACAGCAGCCGTGGTCACGAGCGGACTCTCCGGAGCGTAGCCGAAACGTCGAGCCAAATATGTGAGTACACAATGTTGTTTCACATAATAAATATCGTTTTAATCCCCGTATTGATACATTATAGTTATAATACAACGCGCGAAATCTAAAAAAAAAATTAGGTTATTGTTTAAATAATAAATTATTCTTACCGTGCATAACGTGGAATTAATATGGGTCGCACTTTAAAGCGACGGTTGCGCTTGGTGTCCCCGGTTCGATCCCTAGGTCGGGTCAAAATTTGTACCTGAATTTTTCTGTTAAGAAATTCTCAGTGTTAGCCTGGAGTCTGGAAGTTGGCGCTCTTGTACCCCCGTGCCTCGGAAAGCACGTTAAGCCGTTGGTCACACTAGGGTCCCATCGAAATAAGAGGGCACGGGAATAGAGAGTGCACTTGTGACTGCGTAAATACTTGTGCAATATAATATGTCCTGCATCGATGGTTGATCGCTGAGATTGGCCACCATGACCGAAGTATTTGTATTATATGTGTAACACAAGTACTCAAGTTACAAGCTACTTAATACGAAATCAGGTCAATGTATGATTTTTTTTTAAATATGGCGCCTAACATGTGGTTAAAATGTCAGTCATAATAATCTATACTATTTATAAATAAGAAAATGCACTAGACAACTAGAATTTTTATATGTAAACCACTTTATTTATCGATGTACTCGGCCATCTCTTGATACATGTTGTAGACTCCCCGCACCTCCTATCTTTAATAAATTTGCGAACCCCTAGCCCGTCACCTTAAAAACAAGCATTCAGTATTTTATATGCGAAAACATTTCAATTGGCAGATAGTTACCTATTAAGTTGACTATTTTGTGAATCAGACTGTATGTTTTCTTTGAAAATAAAATAAAATATATAAATAAATGTTGGGACTAATACCAACCTTAAGTACCGAAAAGAAGTGACGGCGGGCCACTAGTCTAAACTATTTATAAAGATGTAAATCCTGCAGACATCGTCAACAGTTATAGGTAATCCGAAAATACGAAACGCTTACGCGATGGAACCGTCACCTAGCGCCATCTATTGGTTTAATTGGAACTTTTGTACCGAAATGAAATTAGGACGGGGCACTAGTCATAAATAAATATATTAACACGAGATTTAAAAAGCAACGGCTTTAGACTCATCGTCAGCCCATTTAAGTCCCCACTGCTAGGGCACGGGCCTCTCTCAATCACATGAGGGGTAATTGCCATACTCACCACGCTTGGCATGACGGGTTGGCGAGGATTTTGATATAAATGCAGAGTTTTCCTTCTCTGGGTGCTGATGATCATGCCAGCACCTTTACCTTAGTCGCCTTTTACGACACCTGGGTAAGAGTGAGGGTGGCCTATTCTACTCTGCCGGGGACCACACGGCTTTAGAGTCAACCGAGGCAAAATTTCTATACTGTTATTTTTCTTAATTATTTTTACCTTCTCGTTCAAACTGAATGTAATATTATATTTATGTTTTTAGTATCAGATTTTCCTCCTGATTCATAACAAAACACTGCATTAGATAATAGAATAAAAATAAATAAAAATCTTTCGCTTTTTTTCGTGTTGTACCCACTGTGCAAATATTTCATTAACAATATAAGGCTATTAACACTCGGACAGTAATAAGGAATCGATTGATACCTCATTCATCAAAATCGGCTGGGCAGCTTAGGCAAAATCTGGGAACATACAAACATAAATAAATAAATATATTTCACAACATCACATACATTGATCTGACTCCGAGATAGGTAGCTCAAGCACCTGTGTTACGGATATCAGAATCAACAGTGGGATTACAAATATATACATATAATACTTTTCTTTTGTAAAAACATACTTATAATACATATAAAACACCCAGACCAATACAAACAGATATGTTCATGCACACAAATGTTTGTACTGTGCGGGGATTGAACCCGCAACCCTTGGACCAAAGGCAGCGTTCACTACCACTGTTCCAAACGGGTCGTCATCGTCGTCGTCACAAACATATTAACATACATACATAGACGGCTAAAATCATGACCCTTCCTTTTTGGCTTTGCCGTAGTCGGGTAAAGAAAGTCTTACCATTCTACTAGTCCGTGTGTAGGTACTCTCTCACATTCGTATAAGCGACTCATTTTTCCACCTACCCCATAAATTTGGGGGATGTCACGATACGCCCCACATAAATCATCATACAATGCAAATATATCTGCGTACTTAAGTATGTGTATGATATCCTTTGCCGCGGTATTTGACGGTAAACTTATTATGATGTTTTATTTGAGAGGCTTGAGAAGGGACAGGATAGTTTCCCTGTCTAATCTAATAATAATAATATCCATCAACCGATTTCGACTAAGGCGGCTAATCTCAACGATAAGCCACTTACGCAGGATATATTACAGTGCTCAAGTGTGTGCGTAAACACAAGTGCATTCTATATTCCCTTGCCCTCATATTCCGATGGGACACCAGGGTGACACTACCGGAGAGGGATCGGGCGTTAGGACTAACAGCTTAACGTGCTTTCCGAGGCACGAGAGTACAAGATGGCGGTCTTGTACTCTCGTGCCTCGAAAAGCACGTTACACTTCGACACCTCAAGAACAAATTTTGGCCCGAACCGGCCGGGGATCGGCTCACTTGAATCATTCAGTCGCGCGTAGTAAAACTATGGAATCAGCTACCAACGATGGTGTTTCCGAACAGATACGACCTGGTGATCTTCAAGAAAAGAGCTTATTCCTCCCTTAAGAGCCGGCAACGCATGTGATGCCCTGTGTGTCGCAGATTTCTATGGGCGGCGGTAATTCACTTACCATCAGGTGAGCCGTCTGCTCGTTTGTCTGCAATAATGTAAAAAAAAAATCAGCTTATTCGTTTCAGTGCATTCCACACATTCGCATCATTCAGCTCACTCGGATCATTCAGCTCTCTCTGACTCGAGATCCATTTGAGCCGAATGACACATTCGGAGCGAACATAACATTAGAGATTCGAAACAGAACAAATGATACACATTTATTTGATTTGGAAAGTCAAGCGGTACTTTAAGCCCAAGCAGCTTTTAAGTTTATATCGAGCTCAGGTTCGCTCCTGCTTGGAGTACTGCTGTCACCTCTGGGACGGATCTGCCCGGTATCAGTTAGACGCTCTGGACTCAATAGAGCGACGTTCGAAGAAGCTCATCGATGATGACACACTCTCCGAAGCTGGCCTGCAGAGCCTGGACCACCGTCGACGAGTGGCATGCCTCTCGGTCTTCTACCGGATTCATTTCGGGGAGTGTGCGGAGGTTCTACATAATTTGATCCCCCCCAGACCATTCCATCATCGGACAACAAGGCGCGGCGAGTGCTTTCATCCTTATGTGGTAGAAATACCCCTTATCCGCACGAAGCGATTTGCTTCTACATTTATAATGCGGACGGCTAAGGAATGGAACTCTCTGCCGAGATCTGTTTTTCCTGACCACTATAATCTGGGCATCTTCAAGGCAAGAGTGAACAGGCATCTTTTAGGCAAACGCGTATCATCCTAGACCTCATCGTCGCTTTCCATCAGGTGCGATTGTGGTCAAGCGTTGGCTTATAGACCAAAAAAAAAAAAAACATTTGGTTGAATCAGATCACTGAGTGGTTTCTGTAATAGGTTACACACGTCTACAGCGCGTTGGTTCCCTCTACCCTCCCCTGAGCGACCAGCCTCTCTATCGAGTCGTTATCACGCCTGGAGACGTGACCCAAGTACAGCTGTATGCGCGTCTGTACTATGATTGATAGATGCTTTGCGGTGCCGTGTTCCTGGAGTATGGACACGTTGGTGCGGAATTCCGTCCACGATATGCCGAGCATTTTTCTCCAGCACCACAATAGGTCATTAGTTTGCGCACTTGTAAAATAGCGCACTTTATATTAAAAATCATTTTTGCGCACTCAAGCCCACCGCAACATTTACCGGTGTGTACCAGGTGACCCGCTTGCTCATTTGTCACCTCTAGTATAAAAAAAGTTTCATACATGTGTATACAAATCCTTTTTCTATAATATAAAAATGAATAGCAAAATGTGTTGGTAAGCGCATAACTCAACAACGCCTAACTAATTTGGCCAATTCTTTTTTTAAAATGTTTTTTTTAAAGTCCAAGGATGGTTCTTACGGCGAGAAAAAATCGAATAATTGTCGGGAAAACCCTAAAAACAGTCCTTTCCTTTTTCACATACAAACGTTTTCTAACTAAAACGTAGAATCAATTTGAGTTTTATTGCTATTATATAGAGTTCATATTTGTTGCCACATTACAATTTTTTTGACAGGACTAAGTCTGTCGGGTAAGCTAGTGACGAATATAAATGAAGTTTCTGACACAGGTTGACGATTGCAGATATCCACAATTTCTAAAAATATTTCTGAATTTTTACACAGTAAAATTCTACGTATATAGGACAAAAGGACATCCTCTTTTTTAGGGTTCCGTAGCCAAATGGCAAAAAACGGAGCACTTATTAGATTCGTCATGTCTGTCCGTCTGTGTGTCCGTCCGTATGTCACAGCCACTTTTCTCCGAAACTATAAGAACTAAATAAATACTATTGAAACTTGGTAAATAGATGTATTTTGTTAACCTCATTACTATTTATACATAAAAATTGGAAAAAATATAAAAATTGAGGGGTTTCCATACTTGAAACTGAAACTCAATTTTTTTTCAATAATTCTATACGTGTGGGGTATCTATGGATAGGTCTTTAAAAATGATGTTGAGGTTTTTAACATCATTTTTTTCTAAACACAATACTTTGCGCAAGAGACGTACATAATCATGAAAACTAACAACGAAAATTGGTTTGAACTAGATATGTGAGTGAGTGAGTAGTTTTTTTTAATACGTAAATATGTAGATACTTAAAGTATACTAAATAAATAAATAAACATAATGCGATTCTACCACCGGCTCGGAAGTTGTTTCTGGTCGAGGAAGATCCGGCAAGAAACTCTCCAGTTATACCGACTGCCAAAGAAGGAGGGTAATGTTTTCGCGGATAGTGTATGTAAGTTATGTATGTATGTCTTTTCCTTTGTGACCTCCTGTAGCCTAAAAACGGCTTGTGGATTTGATGTATGAGGTATCGTTAGATTGTCTTGATTACGGGAGTGTCATAGGATACATTTTATCCTAAAAGTCCCACGGGATAAAGACATAATAATATTTTTTCTAAATTTCCCTTTAAAAAAATATGTATGCGGTATCATTAGATTCATTTCAATCACGGGAGTAATTAATATAGGATACGTTTTTTCTCAAAATTCCCACGGGAACATGTTAATTCTGCGTCAACGCAAAGCAACTCATGCGTTAGCAAGCAAAAAGATAGGGCGTGGCCTGGCATGCGGCGCGCGGCGCGGTGCGGAGGGGGATATGCTCGAGTATACAGCCCGAATGCGGCAAATGTGGTCGAAATAATTTAAAATGGTACTTACATATACATAGTCTTCTACATCTACAACATTTTCGTTAAATAAAAACAGCTAAAAAGTTATAAATAAAAAAATTATTATTAAAAAAACAAAATACCCGACTGCACACTAAAAAAAGAGTAAAACAAGCCCCACAATAATATTGATCAATCAAATGCTAAAAACTAATTATGTAATACCGTTTAAACAATACCTATATTAAAATACACTACAATATGTGTTCGTAATCGATAGTTAAATAAACAGAAACTTATTTTGAATACAAATTTACTGAATATAATTTATAAATGTTGATGGAAAGCATCGCAGGCGGGGACCACCTTGACCGCCACCAACGAAAATTCTGCTAAATGGTGCACAACCGAAATGACTATAAATAAGCCTCTGTTGGTAAGCCTCTGTTGGTCCCCGCCTGCGATGCTTTCCATCAACATTTATAAATTATATTCAGTAAATTTGTATTCAAAATAAGTTTCTGTTTATTTAACTATCGATTACGAACACATATTGTAGTGTATTTTAATATAGGTATTGTTTAAACGGTATTACATAATTAGTTTTTAGCATTTGATTGATCAATATTATTGTGGGGCTTGTTTTACTCTTTTTTTAGTGTGCAGTCGGGTATTTTGTTTTTTTAATAATAATTTTTTAATCGCCAAACTTTCATACAATGTTGTGTCATCATCATACCAAGCCATACAGTTTAATTGTTACACAAAATAAAATAAAGGAAATAATAATAAAATAAATATTATGAGGTAAACCGAAGCAGACCAGTCCCCAAAGGTGGCACCTGTTCACAAGTATGACGTATGTGTCAGCCATCATTTCACTCAACCATATTAGAGGGAATGTAATGACCCGCCACATAGCGCCACCACCTCAGAGACTTTTGAGTGAGCATGACTACTTAGGTTCCCCTCATAGGTCACAAAGAGTAGTAGTTACTTAATACAACACTAACAAACTGCAGGACGAGGTGTACAATAGTAGTAGGGTGGTTAGCATCTTGTCAATGATTGAATAATCAATATAAATCAATTTTTATACAGTAATAAATGCTGCTAAGCCTAATTTATTAAAAATGAGTAATTATATAATATTAATAATTTCCGTAAATATATATGAAAATGCTACAAGTGTGCAGGCATGGAGGTCATTATGTCCATGAATCCTTATCATTTAGGTAGTCTACAATCTTATAGTTCCTTTACTCATTAAACAGGCTTTCACGTGAGATTTAAATTTATGCGTTGGTAACTCAATAACATTTTGTGGCAACTTATTGTTCATTTTAATACTTAGACCAACAAATGAATTATTAATTTTTTGAAGTTTCAGATTTGGAATCGCGAGCTTGTGTTTATTTCTAGTGTTAAAACCATGACAATCAGATTTTTTCGAAAAAATATCTATGTTTTTTCGCACGTACAAAATACAGTCTAAAATGTATTGAGAAGCTACGGTTAAGATGTTAATGCTCTTAAATAATTCTTTTAGCGAATCGCGAGGTCTAAGGTTGTATATGGAGCGGATGGCCCTCTTCTGCAATACAAATATAGTCTGTATATCAGCAGCAGACCCCCACAACAAGAGACCATAAGACATTACACTATGAAAATAACTAAAATAAACCAATCTCGCGGTTTCAATATCGGTCAGATATCTAATCTTCTTAACCGCATACGCGGCGGAACTAAGTCTTCCCGCCAAGGCTGCGACGTGAAGACCCCATTGCAATTTAGCATCCATGGTAATGCCAAGGAAAACTGTTGAATCAATGACCTTAATACGTTCATTATTCATAGTGATGTTAGTATTGACCTGTCTTACATTGGGCATTGTGAATTTTACACATTTAGTTTTCTTAGCATTAAGAAGTAAGTTGTTAGTGGTAAACCAATGGAGAACTTGTGACAGAGTGTCATTTACATCGTCAAACGTATTTTTTCGTCGGTCAACATTAAACATCAACGAAGTGTCATCAGCAAATAGCACTACCTCACAAAGATCTTGTGTAAAGTAGGGAAGGTCATTTATATATATCAGGAAAAGCAGAGGCCCCAATATCGATCCTTGAGGCACTCCCATCAATAGAGGAGTGCCTGAAGAATATGTCCCATTAATGTTTACTTTCTGAATTCTATCAGACAAGTAAGAATTTATCAAACTTAGTGAAATCTTGGATACACCATAATGAGCTAATTTTAACAACAATGTTTGGTGCGTAACGCAATCAAATGCTTTCGATAGGTCACAAAATACACCAACAGCATCCTGCTTGTTTTCCCATGCATCAAAAATATGCTTGATAAGTGCAACTCCTGCATCAGTTGTTGACTTACCTTTAGTGAACCCAAATTGTTTATTATGAAGCAGGTCGTTAACTTTAAAATGAGACAGCAACTGAACGAATATGACTTTTTCAAAAATCTTTCTTTTTCAAAAACTGTATACGTTGAAGTATCGTATTCAAATATAAAACAGTACAGTTACAACCAGTAACATCCTACATTCACAGCGCGGGTGCACGCGCACTCGGGCACTCTGGCGCCCGCAGTATGCGACGCGGCGCGGTGTTATAGGCCCCATGTGGAACAGTACAGTAACGGCCTACATAGGTCGCTTGCCGCACGCACACATTGACAGCGCGGGTGCACACGCACTCGGGCACTCTGGCGCCCGCAGTATGCGACGCGGCGCGGTGTTATAGGCCCCATGTGGAACAGTACAGTAACGGCCTACATAGGTCGCTTGGCGCACGCACACATTGACAGCGCGGGTGCACGCGCACTCGGGCACTCTGGCGCCCGCAGTATGCGACGCGGCGGGGTGTTATAGGCCTCATGTAGAACAGTACAGTAACAGCCTACATAGGTCGCTTGGCGCACGCACACATTGACACCGCGGGTGCACGCGCACTTCGGCACTCTGGCGCCCGCAGTATGCGACGCGGCGCGGTGTTATAGGCCTCATGTAGAACAGTACAGTAACAGCCTACATAGGTCGCTTGGCGCACGCACACATTGACAGCGCGGGTGCACACGCACTCGGGCACTCTGGCGCCCGCAGTATGCGACGCGGCGCGGTGTTATAGGCCCCATGTGGAACAGTACAGTAACGGCCTACATAGGTCGCTTGGCGCACGCACACATTGACAGCGCGGGTGCACGCGCACTCGGGCACTCTGGCGCCCGCAGTATGCGACGCGGCGGGGTGTTATAGGCCTCATGTAGAACAGTACAGTAACAGCCTACATAGGTCGCTTGGCGCACGCACACATTGACACCGCGGGTGCACGCGCACTTCGGCACTCTGGCGCCCGCAGTATGCGACGCGGCGCGGTGTTATAGGCCTCATGTAGAACAGTACAGTAACAGCCTACATAGGTCGCTTGGCGCACGCACACATTGATAGCGCGGGTGCACGCGCACTCTGGCACTTTGACGTATCTAGATTAATTTTATCAAAGTTTTAGGTTCAAAACTAAAATGCTTATCAATTTTACCCTACCGTGTTCACGGTTGATCGTCTACTAAACCGATAACTTGATTTGTCCAGCCGGGTGTTAACGGTGTGAAATATTGAGTGTCTCGGGAACCCTCAGGTTTCAGCTTTACGATCCAGCGGTTTAATATTAGAGCGTTGAATATTTACACAGTATAAATGGCCTGTGCCTTACTGCTGACCGTTAATAGGAAGCACAAAATTTATAAACACAGAATCTGACATAGATATCGAAGCGAAGACAATTATTACGTAAGCGCTAGACAGTATTTTGTAACTTGTCTCTGGCACACGTTCCGTGTCTATCTAATTATTTATAATTACAATATCCTTTAACCGATTTCGGGTAAGGCGGCCAATCTCAACGATCAGCCACATATTATAGTTCTCAAGCGCAAACGCAAGTGCAATCTCTATTCTCTGGCCCTCATGTGATCTCTTGTCAATGGGACAACATTGTGACACGACCGGAGAGGCATCTGGCGCAGGATCAATGGCTTAACGTGCTTCCTAAGGCAAACAAGACCGCCAACTAGAATGTAGTAAGTATCGCGGGAGGAGAGAATCGTTTATGCGTCGATTCAATCATCATGGTCATAATTTAGGTACATTTACCACAATTTTAGCGGACCCAACATCTGAGGCAGCTAAGCAATTAGGTGATATTTTTAGTACATAAATGATCCTCTCGTCCCGTGCTGTAACTATTAATCTTTAAGTCATGTTAATTTCGGTTAAGGTTCGATGGGGCAGACATGTCTATGAAGACAAAAGCCTCTAAAATAAATAAAGAAAAAAAAAGACCGCCAACTTCCAGACTCCGGGCTAACGCTGAGAATTTCTTAACAGAACAACTCAGGTACAAATTTTGATCCGACCCCAGGACCCCGAGCGCACAAACCCTCCCTTCCCTAAAATGGGAGGTGGAAGTTTTGAATGGAGCATTCCGCAATCTTCAAGGTTTCAAGGTTGGTGGCAATCTTTACAATGCCTCTCCTCTCTGATTACCGTCCTCATGCATACAATAAACAACTTCTGTGGAACAAAATGTATTACTGTTATGCAATGTATGTATGAGAATACCTTCGTAATTTTGGAATATTATTTAGTATCTATTGTTAATTTGTTAACTCCACGTAAGTACATCTGCTTCACGCGATCTTATTATATGCGCATGCTGTCCTCAACACAAAATTGAGACGCACTGACATAGACTCACTTAGGAATAAACGAGTGTTTAAAATACCGGTTCCTACTGTCCGTGTTTAAAATACCGGTTCCTACTGTCCATGTTTAAAATATCGGTTCCTACTGTCCGTGTTTAAAATACCGGTTCCTACTGTCCGTGTTTAAAATACCGGTTCCTACTGTCCGTGTTTAAAATACCGGTTCCTACTGTCCGTGTTTAAAATACCGGTTCCTACTGTCCGCTCCGCGTTTTCCAAACGTCTCCCATTATTTGCTCATCCACACATTTACAACAAAGCTAACCGTATATGTCCCTTCAAAGACCTATCCCCACATGAAGCCTAAGAATAAAATTAAATCCTGTCTACTAGACCTAAAGTATAATGACACAGAACGTATCCTCTCTTAACTATGACGTATACATTCACACATACAGACACACACACTATCACTTTTACTCTCTATAATTACCGTAATTCATCATCATCATCATCATCAGCTCATTTTAGTCCCCACTGCTGGGGCACGGGCCTCCCTTTATCACATGAGAGGTGATTGCCATACTCACCCATACTCTCTGGGTGCTGATGATCATGCCAGCAGCTTTACCTTAGTCGCCTTTTACGACACCTCGATAAGAGTGAGGGTGGCCTATTCTACTCTGCCGGAGACCACACGGCGTCCGTGCCGTCCGTTACTGTAATTAGATTAAATAAAATATGTATGTTCAAAGAACCCAAACCGACGTTTACTCAACTCAACTAATGCTATACAGGCCTATGAGCCTAGTGCAATAGTTGATGATACTGCTCAATGTAACTTTAATATTTCAATAACGATTACTTCCTTACAACCTATGCGGATAAATAATGGGATCCGAAATGGCGGCGCATCTATTCACTTCTCGCTCGCACACTATTTGCGTCTATACTCGCACTCGTGGGGTGCGAGTATAGACACAAATAGTGTGCGAGCGAGAAGTGACTAGATGCGCCGCCATTTCTGATCCCATTCTTTATCCCCACAGGTAGTAAGTTAATATATAAACTAGTGACCAAGGAAGAAGAAAAGGAACATAGTGAAGTGGTCAACAAGGTCCGAGCTCAGAACGTGCTGCATTTCCATTTTGACCGTGGGAGAACCACGCTTCAGCACGAATGGGCCGGCTCGACTGCAAAAACCAGCGTGAAGCAGCGTCTATGCTATGTTTCGATGCGTGAGGGCACCAATCTGGGGAAAGGGGTTTAAAGGTTGGTCCCATCCGCACAGGTTGTAAATAACTGTATTTCTCAATGTGAGTAAAATGTATTATATTTCTGTTTTTGAGATATACATTCTTAAACCATAATAAATAAGTGATGATGAGTCAATTACTCATTTTGACGACCCGTTTGGAACAGTGGTAGTGAAAGCTTTGGTCTATGGGTTGCGGGTTAGATCCCCGCACAGTACAAACATTTGTGTGCATGAACATGTCTGTTTTTTATTGGTCTGGGTG
The DNA here is from genome assembly GCA_019059595.1 of Marasmia exigua. Classification (NCBI taxonomy): domain Eukaryota; kingdom Metazoa; phylum Arthropoda; class Insecta; order Lepidoptera; family Crambidae; genus Marasmia; species Marasmia exigua. Next base: position 5,414,388 of record CM032492.1, read on the forward strand.
TATTCTATGTATAAATTTGTAATCCCACTGTTGATTGTGCTTTCCGCAACACAGGTGCTTCGAGCTACCTATCTCGGAGTAAATGTATTTGATGTTGTAAAATATTTATTACTGCATCTTTTCTTTGGTCAGTTGATCTCATAGGCGAATTTTGGACGTACGGACGGACTATTTGTAACTGACAAACAAATTAAGCATCTTTTTTTGGAAAGCGGAAACTGTGTTGCCCCCTTTTTATTTAATAGGTGGCCGACGATTAGACCACCAGATGTTCAGCGATTGCCGCCGCTCAGCTCATGTAATACTAGTGGAGTCAAAAGTCCGTTGCCAACCTTCAAACCTTCCTTTCCGCTGATTGGGCCTCCGCTATCCTCACTCACGCAGCACATCTGCTTCATGTCGGTTTACTGTGAGGCCGTAGTATCACTTCAGTCAAGCCGTCCCATTCATGCCGAAGCGTGGCTCTCCCAGGGTCTCACATTGAATTAAACGTGAGCAAAGTCGTAGGAAAAGTTTTTTTTTATTTTAAACCTCAACCGACACCATTAGGTGATCCGTCTGTGTGTCTGCCTCCAATCTCACTAAAAAAATCCTGAAGTAGAACAGGTTTAAGTGGGTAATTAATTTTATGATGTCAGACTTTACCATTTAGGATGTTTGACTGACAGCTTAAACTTTCCTCTAAGAAACATTGAAACACTCAACCTTACGATAAATCACCAACTTTCTCGAGAATTTTCTTAAACTCAAAGCTGTCGTTTTGAAATTCTCACAAAGTACAGACATCCACACAGTTTCTACTGTAGTGTGTGACGCACCTCGCCCCTAGGTTAGGCTAGTATATAAGTTAATTAGTATGTAATAAACAGACAGTCATAACGCATCACTTGTTTTAATTATACGTCCCGAACCTCCGTCATTGCATGGCGACCCTGCCAGTGCTGCCTAGGGCGGCGCTGCGCACGGGCACATGTCGAGATAATTTTTTTTGTTTATGTGGAAAATAGAACTTTGATTGATTTAACAAACTTTTATGTGAATTTGTTGTAAAAATGACTATATATGGTGAATAAAATAAAGACAATACGGGCGTGCGTGCTGTGATGAGACCTTGAGGAGTGCTGGGCGCAGGGCGCAGATGGAGCCAGAGGACAAAGTAGTTGCAGGCTGCCGGGAGATGTTGGTGTCCGATGTGGTATGGTTGCCGGCAACCGGGTGACGATGGAGTCCGATGGTTGGAGTGGAGACGCAGGGCGCCGGGAGAATGTTGGAGACCATGGACGTCGCATGGTCCCCATGGGATTGGAACAGCCGCCGTCGAAGATTTTTATTATTCTTTTTAATTTTTACTTACTTTATCTTTAAGATTTTAAATGTTGGCAACCAAATAATTTTTCAGTAGATTTCATTTTTAGGTTTTTTGTCATAATATTTATAATTATTATCGTTTTACAGAATTTTACACTTTTAGAATAATATTGATTGTCACCAACCAACTAATAACAAATAAAATTTGATTTCATTTTGAAGGGAAAAACTTAGTATTCTTATAAGGTCGATATAATTATCAAATTATAAATTTCAGTAATTTCAATAGGTATGATTTGTGAAAGCGCATATATCGAAACGCTGACTTAGCAACACGTGTGGCGTTTGTTACCATGCAGCCTTGTAGCGTAGGTACTGTATCAGGTAAGTTACTAATGTCGTAGATAGAGTTATTTGAAATCTGAAGAATTATCCTTAATGCATTTTTTTACGGAGTTTTAGTAGATATTTTTTTTTGAGTCAGATTGCGGTTCTAATCTTTTTTTATTATATCGTTTTTGAAGACAATAATTTTAGTCAGATTACATTATTGACATTTTTTATACGGTAATTTTGGTAACAATTAGTAACATTTTTACAATTTAAATATTAATACATTTGTTTGAAATTATTTTGAGATTTGTTAAGAATTATTTTGTTAGCTAGGCTTGAGATATATAGCCAAAAGGCTTGAAATATGTTTTTAGATTACTAAGGTACTTTTGATATTGTATGTTTTCAAAAAAAAAAATATTAGAAATAGAAATAGAAATTATTTATTGCAATTGTTTTTCAAAAATATACTTAATATTCTGGCCAAATGTTAAGTATTACGTTATTTTTTTTATTATTATCATATACCATAGTTATTCATAAATAGTTTCAATACATATATTAAAGTTCATCGTCATCATGATTCAGATTCTTAAGAGTACATTTTCATACTTATAAGGATTGGTTAAATTAAACATAGGAATTCATTGGAAGATAAACCAGAAGACACTTTTACAATAACAAGTTGCATCATACATTTAGGTAAAGCGGTAACATGACGCTTGATGAACAATGCCACACGCGTTAGCTGGTTTTGCTGATTGTGCTTCTTGGAACTTTCCATATAATTTTAAAGTAGGTCGTCTGATTTGAAGCATTTTTGCATTGAATGATTAGTGAGCCACAGTATAATGAAGGACAGTGATTGAGTATAGTAAGATTGAGTTATGGGTTGAGAGGAATTAAGCTGTTTTAAAAATCTTTTTGGAATTTTAGATAAGTATTCCATTAGGAACAGAATGTATGAATTTTGAAAATGGTATGAAAGTTTGCTAGCTGTATTAAAAATCTTTTTGATACATTTGGTTTCAATTAGGTACAGCATGGATGAGGTTTGGTAAAGGATATGAAGTTTAATGTGGAGGTTTTGAAATGTATGACAGTTTTTTTTTTAATAAAGAATGATAGGGAATTATTTGGTTATGAAAGCTGCGCATGCATTTGGATTGATCACCCAAAAGCTTTTGTTCAACCAAATTTTTCAAATTTGGGAATGTAGTTTTACTTTTAGAAGGATTTGAAAGAGATGTATAAGTATTTATTTGCTCGAGTATGCGGTACAAAATTATGGTACATGGAGGGGCGGATCCTTCCATCGATCATGGTGAGAAACGAGATTTCCTCTGTGAGATGAGTTGGAGTCCAAAGTAGGCTTAAAATACGACCCCCTAATGGCACTATATAAGTGACAATTTTATAAGTATGAGGTGGAGTGTTTAATAAAATGTATAATAATGCCGGGCCCAGGCAAATGAAGCAAATAGGATAAGTACCTATGTTGCAAAGTGTACCGATACTGTACGAATGATGATGAATAAATCACGAGCAAGAGTTGGATTAATGTGTTGTTCAAAAGAGGATTTTAAAGGAATGTAAGATAAAGAATATGAATATTGTTGATTTTTGTCGGAAAGCAAAGAAGAATGATTTTATGTCGTAAAAGAAAAAGTTAAAATAATTAAATTGTTGATGAAGAATTTTTGAGTGGACAATGATAAAAGACAAATTAAATTATTATTGATAGAAAGATGTGAAAATTATTTATATTTTATATGGTGTTAAATAAATGTGGAATAAACTACTTATGAAACGTATTATAGGTAACTTGTAATAAAAACCAATTGTTGTTTTTGGAATAAATATAATAAATAAAGATTATTATTTAACCCCAATTTTATTTTCATATATGTATTGTTGTGTAATTGGTGTCAAGTGTGTAATTTCAGTGTTAGAACAAAGACGTACATAGAGGAGGAAGTTATGGTTTATAAAGATTTTTTTATTGGTTCAATGCAGGTGTTCTATTGTTTGTCTCTATGTTTTAGATTTAAATTGTATATTTATAGGGTTGTCAACTGTAATGTTAAGGTAGTAGATATTAAATAATGAATATTTTATTTGAATAAGTAGGTATAAGTAATGTATTTTACTTTAAAAAAATCCATGTTTTAAATATAAGATCGCTTAATATAAATTCATATATATGTACAAAATTAATGTACTTATTAAACAAGTTTTTCTGGTTTGTAAAAGTTCGTATATAAGATTGTTTTTTTGATTGGAAATTTTATTTTCTTGAATGTTCGAAAAATAATTTAGTAAATACACTAATTATTTTTCAAAAAAAAAACGGGGGAGGTGTAGTGTGTGACGCACCTCGCCCCTAGGTTAGGCTAGTATATAAGTTAATTAGTATGTAATAAACAGACAGTCATAACGCATCACTTGTTTTAATTATACGTCCCGAACCTCCGTCATTGCACTACAATCTGTCAAAATTCCTCGTTTGATATTGAACCGAACGTGTTTGACATTAAGGTGAGAATCGACCAAAGAAATTTGTCAGTTTAGTATACTTTGATGTGTGGCTGTACGTACAGGACGATCTATCGCAGTGCAAAAATAGCACTTTTGTCACAGAAATAAGGACAGTCCAGAGGCGACAAACGAGCAAGCGAGTCACCTGATGGAAAGTAATCTTCGCTGCCCATAAACATCCACGAAATCCAAGAGCTCGCTAATAAATTTGGCGGCCTTTTTAAAAAAGAGTACGCTCTTCTCTTGAAGGTCCCTAAGTCGTAGCCGTCGGGAAATACTCCCGCGGCCAAACCGTTCCACGGAACTGAGGTACGTGGTAGAAAGTTCCGCGAGAAACGCACAGTATTATACCGCCATCCATCGAGGTGATGGGGATGGAATGACAACCGCTTGCGTATGGTGAGAGTTTAACTATGGTAACTCCATACAATGCCGAATATACACAACAGCCGTGTGGTCCCCGGCAGAGTAGAATAGGCCACCCTCACTCTTACCGAGGTGTCGTAAAAGGAGACTAAGGTAAAGCTGCTGGCATGATCATCAGCACCCAGAGAAGGAAAACTCTGCATTTACATCAAAACCCTCGCCAACCCGTCTGCCAAGCGTGGTGAGTATGGCAATTACCCCTCATGTGATTGAGGGAGGCCCGTGCCCCAGCAGTGGGGACTTAAATGTGCTGATGATGATGAAAGTGCCCTCACTTCAATGGGCCTCTAGTCAATAATATTTATAAAAACAGTTGTATTAGTAACAGTTACGGCCGCACTCAGAGACGTCATTTAAGCTAATGTTCATTAACTTTAGTATCGGTAGTCATTATGCGTATCAAAATAAGGGTCAATATTTTTTGTTAAGTAGCCAACTAAGTTAATTAACGACTCTGAGTGTGGCAGTAAGTATTTATAACTTAAGAAAGGATGGACCGATTTGGCTGAAAGTTGGTGAAGCTACCTCAGCATAGAACCAGAAAAAGGACATAGCATACAAACTGTGCGGATAAAGAATGGTATCAGAAATGGCGGCGCATCTATTCACTTCTCGCTCGCACACTATTTGCGTCTATACTCGCACCCCCCTCTGATCCCATTCTTTATCCGCACAGGTAGTACCTCTTTATTCCAAAAAATGTCAGGTCCCTATGGGTATACTTAAAACATACTCTAAGCTGGAAATGCAGCGGCCGAAAGCGACCGAAAGTATCACATTTACGGTGACGGGTAGGGTACGCTAGCGACGCCAATCGATTTTAATTTTTAGCTACTAAACCGGATTTATTTAAAACAATTTCGGGGTTACAACCTCTTGGCAAACACTTATACTATTTATTTAATAACCATGCACAAACTTTAGGTCCGTTTTTGTACGCGAAAAATTGATTCACGCCAAAAGCGGCCACTTTTGGCGTTGATCAATTTTACGCGTTGGTCCCAACATTTGTATTGAATAAATAGTATAAGTGTTTACGCAGAGTCTTAGTAGCTAAAAATAAAATCGATTGCCCTCGCTAGTGTGCCCTACCCGTCACCTTAAGAATTGTCCAAATATCGATAGGATATTATTACAGCAAACTATAAGAAAAATTGTGTCAAAAGAGCAAAATCCTTTAGTGATCCAGTATCAATCTTGGCGGACAAGTGCGGTTATATCGGCCGCTAATACAGATTGACTCACCCGTGAACCACGGGTCACCGGGTCCAGAATATCGATGGGTCTGCTTAGCCAACAAGACTATTAATTGTTGTCAGAAAGGTTAAACCAACTGCTCACTGTAGAGAGAAAACTATTCATATTTATGTATAAAACTACCCTTAAAGTTATGGGAATTGGCCTTATACATACAGGTTAACATGAAAAAATAACAAAAATTAATCACATGTAACAATAACTGAGATAACCTCAAACATTTTGAGGTTGACGCGCAACTTCCGAAAGCCAGAGTTGACAATGAATGAATGATGGAGGATGACACGAGATTTTAAAAATCTGCAGCTTCAAAAACAAAGCCGCCCCAAGACCCAACTCCGCTAGATGCGAAGCCGGGAAAAAAGGGTAATTGACTAAGCTCGAGATTATACAAAATAAAAATATTTTATCAAAATATAGGTAAATATGTGCCAAAAATTCTCAATTAAATATATAACGTCTAGCCGGTTTTATGGTCGGAAGATTCATGGGCAGGTCCATTTTAAAAGTACAATTGCAACATACAATTTGCACCAACTACATAATTATAATAGAACCATTGACTTATGTCAATTTCGCCATGACTTATGTCATTTAACCAACAGTGGGACAGACTGCTGCGGCTTAAACATCAGCAGGAGAAGAGTCTAGAAGGAGCTTCTAGTTCTCTTCGGCCGGACTTGTGACGAGGCCCTGGACTGGATGGCGGAGAAGGAGCTTATGTGAATTATGTTCGTTTTTACGAAACATTTGATATAGCTACCAAATAAAAATCTAATGAAATGCATACAAAATACTTACGTACGAGGATGCCGTAGTACTTGATAGGGGTGAGTTAGCAGAATAGAGGAAATGTTTGTAATATAAGAAAACTTGTCTTCTGAATTTGTTTAAATTAATTCTACAAATAGATGGTTAGGTGAGATCGCGTGACTTGAATGCTTGAAATTTATATGCGAACTGACTTGATTTTATATAATTAATATGGAATACAACTAAAAGTATGCTGACTCGAACCAATGTAGGTACGGTGCTTGCCCGTACAACTTAGGTGTGTGTGACGTCACATCTAAGTAGCGATTTGTATGGAGCGTTTTGTGTTAGCCCAAAATAATGTAAGTACTACCTGTGCGCACTCGCACCCCAGTAGTGCGAGTGCGAGTATAGACGCAAATAGTGTGCGAGCGAGAAGAATAAGAATAAGAATAATTTTATTTGCTTAAAATATGGTATACATGGTTTGTTCAATATAATAGCTGTTCTCATATTTTGCCAAACTTTGGCATGCAAATTTTAAGTACCTAAGGTATCATGTAGTGTTATGTTCCACATAGACAATAGATGCGCCGCCATTTCTGATCCCATTCTTTATCCGCACAGGTTGTATGTGCGAACTGACTTGATTTTATATAATTAATATGGAATACAACTAAAAGTATGCTTGCCTGTACAACTAAGGTGTGTGTGACGTCACATCTAAGTAGCCATTTGTATGGAGCGTTTTGTGTTAGCCCAAAATAACGTAAGTAAGTAAGACATTTATTGACCACAAACACGAATACAATTACAACAAGATGTTAACAATAAGACAGAAAGTCACCTGTTGCGTGGAAGATTACCAATGTGGTTTTAAAGTTGTGATATTTTAGGTAGTTTAAATGAAATTCAAGTGATTCTTTCAACGATGTTTCTATCATTGAGAGGTCGTTTGATTACAAAAAAAAATGTCAAATACCGTATTGTTAAAGACAACACAACGTCGAACACAAGGCCTTGACGGCCAAACTATTTATGTACACATACATATAAACTATTTATGTTCCACATATATCGTCCGTGCGTCACATTAGGGCTCACATAAAACCAGCGCCATGGCCTGAAGGTACTCCTACCTAAAGCCATGGCCGAAGCTGAGTGAGCTACTTTTCACTGACTTTCGCGACATACCTTACACACACACACACACCTGTACGCAAATACTTAGTGCCCGGCTTGAGAAGCCGTATTATTACTTTGTTTTTTTTCTCTTTGATTTTTTTTTCTCTGTTTGTCTCCTTTTATATTTGTAATGTTGTGTTTGCTGTTTTAGTTTGTATTTGATTTGATTATACTTGTTGCGTTCTTATCTGTAAAATGTGGTGTGTCGTATTTTCCAGTGAATAAATGTTTCTATCTATCTATCAATGAGCCCGAAGGCTCTTCCGATGGAAGCGGTGGCCCAAGTCACACGCGTAACTCATCCTGACGCCGTCTGTTACCTACGTCATCATCATCGTCATCGGCCTATCGCAGTCCACTGCTGGACGTAGGCCTCTCCAATTGTTCGCCGCCGTGACCTATCCATGGCTTCTCGCATCCAGCTCTTGCCAGTCATCCTGCGCAGATCGTCCCTCCACCTCGCCAGAGGGCGCCCTACATTACGTTTGCCAACCGATACCTTTTTTAAGTTACCTACCTATCGTCAGTGAAGTTCTAACACCACGTAAGTCATTTTAAGCAACTTTTCAGGAAGCCAAAAAACTGATCGGAGACTTACGTGCTATTTCCATTAGAATTCAACTGCTGACTTCCGTTCTGTTACCTTTTCAACATTTAAAAGGTTTGTTGATGGCCGCAACTGAATTCTAATTGATAAAAACGATCTGTCTTCCAAGTTTCTAACGAATAGCACCAAAATGTTATAACCGCCACCAGCGAATTAGTAAAAAATTAAAAAACTAAATTGTGACTTACGCGGTCTTCTTAAACCTTAGGTCATTTTATGACTTCCGTGCTGTTACTCTTTCGTTATTTTAAAGGTTTTTATTGGTCGTATCTCGATTCTGATTGGGCGAAACCATCGCGCGGGACGCGTCTATCGATTATAGAAATAGAAATAGAAAAAGGTTTATTTGGCACCAAAAATACAGATAACAAAATATAGATCTATACAATACTTATTAATTTAATCCTAATCTAGGTATCTAAATTCTAAGTGGCGCCAAAAAGGTCCCCGCTCAGCTATTTGTCGAGACACAGAGCCTCGACGCTGATATTCTGCGGATACCTAACAAAATACATATTTCACATACAAGTTACTTACAACAGAAACAGAGATCGCTTCAGAATGCACCATACATCCTGTTTAAATCTAATACTCTTACAAATTTAATATTTGTACATATATTGAGTTAAAGTATGTATTAAGTATAGACAAATTAAAAATTAATTTCGAATATTATTATTTCTCTAGCGAATGGCATCAAAATATCAAAACCGCCAAAAATGACTTACGTGGTGTTAGAACTTCACTGCCGCTATGGTTTTTATCTTTTCTGTGTTAAACTAATAACAATGTTTGAACGAAATAATTTATCTGAATTACAAATGTAATTTACGAAAATATTCCCCACAAAATGAACGAAAGCAGAGCAAATGTTTGGATCGGATACCCAAAATGGATTAATTGAGCCCACTTGTACAATAATTCGTGTAAATTGTTCCCTACCATTTTAATGAGTATTTGCTTAATCCTATTAATTTATCAGGAATGTTCTGGCACCGGCGTGAAGCAGCACTGTGCTGTGTTTCGCTGCGTGAGTGAGGGTACCGGAGGCCCAATCCGGGGGTTTAAAGGTTGGCAACGCACCTGTGACTCCACTGGTGTGGTCTCTATGGGCGGCAGCAATCGCTTACCGTCTGCTCGTCTGCCACCTATCACATAACAGAACAGATGAACTGTTCCCTCACAACTTCTAAACTAGTTATCATATTTGAACAAATGAGGTGTCGTTAGCAGCGTCTTGATTGTCTCCTGGTTATAGGCAATATGACGTCACGTTAAATTGACTATAGCGCCCTCTGGGGGACTTAGAGTAACACACTAAATAAAAATTGCTTGACGGTAAGGTTGATACTCCACTCAAATGAAAGAGCTTTTTTAGCACATTTCAAATATGTAATTTTATTTAAATAATTAAAAATATGTTAAATAAAAATAAAGTTTAAAAACTAAAACCCGACGACCAAAGAAAAAGCACGTGCTAAAAAGTACGAAACAAGGAAATTGTCGGTGCTGAAATTATTATGCCGTATCGCCGTGGTCGTATGCCACCTACTGTAGCAAAACAGATTCATTATAATAATAAAATAAAATCAATGTGGCATACGACCGAATCGCCGTGATTCGGCATAATAATTTCAACAGAGACAATTTTCTTGTTTCGTACTTTTTAGAAAGTGTTTTTTTGGTAGTCGGGTTTTAGTTTTTAAACTATTTAATAGTGATCTAGATACACTACGACACAACTTTTATACGCAACTCAACCCTAACGATTTTAACTTGATATCTACGTCGATTATCCCTGCGTTCGCCTTATTGATTAATTACCTAATGACCAAAGGCTTAATGGGGTCATTGGAAATAGATTAACCCGTCATCCAACTCTGGCGTTTTATTGACTATCTGTATGGGTCAACATTGATAAAACATTTCACTTTGTTAGACATTAGCACGGGTACACGCGCACTCAGGACAGTAACAGCACAGAGTACTTTTTAATATAGGAAATAGAGAACAATCTTCAAGGATTTTTGTGATAACATGTAACAAGCGACATCTACCTAAACAAACCAACAATATAAATGTTGTTTAATTTAGCCAGGATCCCACCGACTAATATTAACAGGTTATTTATTTCTTGTTCTTCATTAAGATTTGTTAAAGTCTAAATAAAAATCAATTTTTTTACTTAATACCTATGTATAATTACGAAATCGATTGTTATTCAACCAATCTTACTGCAGTAAGCCAGTTTCAATAAAAACGTCGCTTGGCGCACGCATACATAGACAGCGCGGGTGCACGCGCACTCGGGCACTCTGGCGCCCGCATGTATGCGACGCGGATGCGGTGTTATAGGCCACATGTAGAACAGTACAGTAACAGCCTACATAGGTCGTTTTCTCGCACGCGCACACTGACAGCGCGGGTGCACGCGCACTCGGGCACTCAGGCGCCCGCAGTATGCGACGCGGCGCGGTGTTATAGGCCACATGTAGAACAGTACAGTAACAGCCTACATAGGTCGCTTGGCGCACGCACACATTGACAGCGCGGGTGCACGCGCACTTGGGCCCTCTGGCGCCCGCAGTAAGCGTCGGGGCGCAGTGTTATAGGCCACATGTAGAACAGTACAGTAACAGCCTACACAGGTCGCTTGGCGCACGCACACATTGACAGCGCGGGTGCACGCGCACTTGGGCCCTCTGGCGCCCGCAGTATCACGATGTTAGGTCAGGCTCAAACGAAATCGACAAAATTTTAATCATTTATCAACTTGTATGTACAGTTATTGGAAGATAAATCCAATATGGCGTCATAATATTATTATATTGTACTTGTAACTTTGACTCAAGTAAAACTGCCAACAATTTAGACGTTCAAATTAATCAAGTATGATAATAACCTTATCTTTGTATACCAGTGATTGAATAGTGGCCGAAACTCAAACTTTAACGCACTTTATCTCATCATTAATCATAGACATATTTTCCAAACAATAGATTACTTTAGACAATATTATGCAGGGTAAATTCTGTGAACATTGTATACAAGCTGACTATTGCAGCGTGCGTTCTTCCACCTATCCCAGCATTGAGATTTGCTAGATATCAAGAAAGAAAGAAAGAAAATACATTTATTGACCATCAGAACACGGAAAAAGTAAATATGTACAATAGGCATAACACGACACGATATAAGCCGCTGGGCTTAACGTGCTTTCCGAGGCACACAAGTCCACCAACTTCCAGACTCCGAAATGATACTGAGAATTCTTAACAGAAACTCTCAGGTACAAATTTTGGCCCGACCCGGAGGTCGACCCCAGGACCCCAAGCGCAGCCTTCGCTTTGAAGTGCGACGCACTGCCCACTGCGCCAACGAGGCAGTCAACTACAATTAAGTAAGACGGGAATTAACACGAAATTTATTATGAGATACAAGATTATGTACTTACATATTTTGTTTGACGTTTTGGCTACGTTATTTATTTTAGTATATACAAAATACTTTGAGAGTGTTCCCTCATTATTTCGTCGTAAATCTCACTTCCACAGTGCCCTGTGGTTTGTTTACAACAGCTTAGTCTGGGAAAAGGTTTTTACAGCCTTCTTGTGGCACAGTAAAACGTTGAGCTACAATTCGGCCTTGTAAATGAATGTTGTATTTTGAACTCTGTTGTTAGGGTGCAATTTCATAGTCCGTCAACTTCTTAGGTATTTTTTGTTAGCTATCCTTTTTCGCAGTTCTGACTTGTACGAGCCATTTTTTTATCCTACAGTTTGCACCCAAATAAAACATCGTTTTTTTTATCTACTCCCTGCAGCTGAATTGTTACGTCGAACCACACGCAAGCGATTGTCATTCCATTCCAATCATTTCGATGGATGGCGGTCTAACTGTACGCTTCTCGCGGAACTTTTTACCAAGTACCTCAGTTCTGTGGAACGGTTTGCCTACGGGAGTTTGCGATGGCTACGACTTAGGGACCTTCAAGAGAAGAGCGTACTCCTTTTTAGGGTTTCGTAACCAAATGGCAAAAAACGAAACCCTTATAGATTCGTCATGTCTGTCTGTCCGTCCGTCCGTCCGTCCGTATGTCACAGCCACTTTTTTCCGAAGCAATAAGAAATATAATATTCAAACTTGGTAAATAGATGTATTTTCTTAACCGCATTACGATTTTTACACAAAAATAGGAAAAACAAATATTTAAGGGCGTTCATACTTAGAGCTGAAACTCAAAAATTTTTTATTCATCAAACTCATACATGTGGGATATCTATGAATAGTTCTTTAAAATTATGTTGAAATTTCAAATATATTTTTTTCTAAACTTAATACTTTGCGCAAGAGACGCTCCCAAAATAAAACTCTGCATTTATATCAAAACCCTCGCCAACCCGTCTGCCAAGCGTGGTGAGTATGGCAATTACCCCTCATGTGATTGAGGGAGGCCCGTGGCTCAGCAGTGGGGATTTAAATGGGCTGACGATGACGATGACCTTTTTCTCAAGAGTACTGTTATGCAAGGTTATATGCAGTGTATGAAGTGTTAAAAATATTATTGTGCATTCTTTAGTTAGTGGTTTTTAAAGGCACTTTTTACTTAGATTTTTTGGGATGTCCATTACAAATCCTGGGGATATCCATATTAATATCTACGTTTCCACCACATAAATAAACTCCACACCTAATTCCGACCTCGGATAATACCAGCTTATAACTTTACAAAAGTTTATGTATTTCAACAAAAAACTTTTCACATCCATCCTAATTTGTATTTAAATTAGTCCAACTTTACTTAAATTAACAAGCAAGACAATGTTTAACTTAGTCAATCTTTTTTATGTGATATGTGGCAGACGAGCAGACGGATCGCCTGATGGTAAGCGATTGCCGCTGCTTATAGACACCCGCGACACCAGTGGAGTCGCAAGTGCGCTGCCAACTGTTAAACCCCCGGATCGGGCCTACGTTACCCTCACTCACGCAGCGAAAGACAGCACAGTGCTGCTTCACGCCGGTTTTCTGTGAGGCCGTGGTATCACTCTGGTCGAACCAGCCCATTCCTGCCGAAGCGTGGCTCTCCCACGGTAAAAAAATATGATAAATGTCAGACGAGCTGACTGATCAAACCTGGGTAAGCGATTGCCGCTGAGCAAAAGCACAAGTGGGCTGCTAACCTTTAAATCCCCTTTCCCCTGGATTGGGCAGCCGTAACGCCCACTCACTCGGTAAAAATAGTGCCATTTTTACGCTGGATTTCTGAGGTGCATGAATGGGCTGACTCGACCGGAGCGATATCACGGCTTTACAGAAAACCGGCGTGAAGCAGCACTGTGTTGTGTTTCGCTGCGTGAGAGAGGGTACCGGAGGCCCAAACCAGGGGTAGGGAGTTTAAAGGTTGGCAGCGCACTTGTGACTCCACTGGTTCACGGGTGTACGTGGGCGGCGGCAATCGCTTACCATCTGTTGATCCGTCTGCTCGTCTACCGCCTATCACATAAAAAAACAAAAAGAAAAGAAAAAAGTAGGTATATTGTCATATCGTGGCAGTTTTTACATCCCTCAAGGCTTTTAAATTAGATTTAGGGGTTCTAAGGACTGTGAGAGAACAGAAGTGGTTTTTATTGGGTACATTTAATTTTATTTATGAAGAGACCGTGACTGGTCTAATTTAACCTTTTTTTGGAAAAATCTTTTAGAACAAGAATTTTCTATATTGCACAAAAACAAAATATAATATTGGACAATATACTCATTTAACATACTCATTTAATGGAAATGTGTTTAAGCTATGTCGGTGGGCCCCAAACTAGGCTAAACCTGTATCTTGGAGGCCCCTGCAAAGTACAATTTGTTGAGGAGTTTGACTGATAACACACGGTAATACAAATAATATTATTACTCTTGCAGTATATGATGTCATCATCATCATCAGCAACCCACACTCGTCCACTGCTGGACATAGGTCTCCCCTAATGCACGCCACTGCTCCCGATTTTTGGCCACTCTCATCCAGCCCACACCAGCCAGCCTACGAATGTAGGTTTTTTCACCCCTGTTAGATTTTGAATTATAATGAAATTTTTAAAAATTAATAAGTTATTAATAGTAAATTTTAAAATAATTAGTAAGTAGGTAATATAAAATGCCCATGAAGAGTTTTGCGCGAGTGTTGGTTATAGAAATGTTATAATGAGTAAGTTGAGTGTGGGGGTATGTGTGTGTGAGTATTAGAGTGTGCTTGTAAAGGTGTGATTATGTACGTTTATGTATATGCAGACTAGTGGATTAGGATTTTTACTACCTGATAATGTCCTCCAAACCGATATTTCGGTCATGGCGGCCAATCTCAGCGATCAGCCATCGACGCAGGACATATTATAGTGCACAAGTATTTGCGCAGACACAAGACTCTATTCCCGTACCCTCTTATTACGATGGGACACTGGTGTGACACGGCCGAAGAGGGATTAGGTTAGGTTAGGTCAACGGCCTAATGTGCTTTCCGAGACACGGGGATACAAGACCGCCAACTTCCAGACTCCGGGCTAACACTGAGAATTTCTTAACAGAAAAACTCGGGTACAAATTTTGGCCCGACCCGGGGATCGAACCACCCCAGGTGCAACCGTCGCTTTAAAGTGCGACCCACTAACCATTGCGCCACCGAGGCTTTAAGGCGTAGTAAGTAGTAAGCATGCAAAAGCTCGGCCTTAAAGAAGACGATGCTTACCAGCGAACTGAATGGCGACGAATGATTAGGAAAGCCGATCCTGTAACGTGTAACGGGAAGAGGTGAATCCAAACTAGAAGAAGAAGTAAGTAAGTGAGCAAATAAGCATTGGGTGCTTATCTCGAAAAAGTGCGTTTCGTGAAAGTCGACTATAAACCACATAAATTAAAACACATTTTTAAAAAAACGTGTTTTATCTTTAGCTTTCTACAATGACGTTTCGACAGACTTTTAACCAAATACGCGGGCTTCCGAATCAATCCTCCACCCCATTATTTACTTAAGGTGACGGTTAGGGCACACTAGCGACGCCAATCGATTTTAGTTTTTAGCTACAAAACCGGATATGTTTAAAAAAAATCGCAAATAAAATGTCTCACCATACACCTATACGTCCGTTACTGGACGTGAAAAATTGATTCACACCAAAAGCGGCCATTTTGGCGGTAATCCAAAATTCGAGTTCAAAAACAGACCACACAGTTAACTATAGATAAGTATTAAATAAGTAAAGTTAAGTATAAGTACTTGTGACTCCAATGGTATTGCCATGGGCGGTGGCAATTGCTTACCATAGGGTGATCCATCTGCTCGTATGCCAACTATCACATAAAAAATATAGTATAGGTGTTTGCCGAGAGATTGTAACCCCGAAATTGTTTAAAATATATCCGGTTTAGTAGCTAAAAATTAAAATCGATTGGCGTCGCCAGTGTACCCTACCCGTCACCTTAAGGACTTACTCATAAAGTAAAATAATAATTGTCTGGACTTACTACATATTTGATAACAATATTCCTTTCAATTCGCTCACACTACGCACAATGTTTTAAATTTTAAAAGACATTAAAATTCACTCCCTCCGGTGTAAGAGCACGCCTTTTGAATCCCTAAGCGAAGCTATCGGCAACTCATTAACCCGCTAGAGGTCGCTAGTTGAATATTTATGTAACCACACCTTTTTGCTGCTAGGAAAGTGGTTTAAGTCTCGGACTAAAGGAAAATAATATTGTTTTCATACGTGGAAAAACTGTGCTAACTAGTTCAATAAGCAAGACTTAGCGAGCGCACTCTGATGTGGGACACAGCGCGATGTTATAGGCCACATGTAGAACAGTACAGTAACAGCCTACATAAGTCGCTTGGCGCACGCACGCATTAACAGCGCGGGTGCACGCGCACTCGGGCACTTTGGCGCCCGCAGTATGCGACGCGGCGCGTTGTCATAGGCCACATGTAGAACAGTACAGTAACAGCCTACATAAGTCGCTTGGCTGCACGCACACATTGACAGCGCGGGTGCACGTGCACTCGGGCACTCTGGCGCCCCCAGTATGCGACGCGGCGCGGTGTTATAGGCCACATGTAGAACGGTACAGTAACAGCCTACATAGTTCGTGTAAGTGCACGCGCACACAAAAACGTTCCATTTGACGTGCCGAGTCAGCCTCTCTGTACCCGGTCATTATTTTAACAACAATTTATTGCGTACGTTAGTGGAAACGCGGACGCTTCGTGAAATGATAGCCATTATCTTTTTACTTTTAATTAAATGTTCATAAAATGTCAGCGGGGTCCATTTGTGCGGTAGCATTTTCTTTCCGATTGAAATTTATCGCATGCTACGAGTGGATTATGTCAGTGAATATATGTTACGAAACGTACATGGTCAGGATTTTTATTATTATTATTGTTAATATTATCTATATCTAACTCACAGATAGGATAAACAGTGTTTTTCTGTTAGTAGAGAAACCACTCGGTACATCTAGGATAAGATATGTGGGAGAACGTGGGAGAGCCACGCTTCGGCATGAACGGGCTGAACTGCAGTGATACCATGTCCTCACAGAAAATCGGCATGAAGCAGCACTTTTCTGTGTTTCGCTGCGTGAGTGAGGGTACCGGAGACCCAATCCGGGGGATAGGGGGTTAAAAGTTTGGGTTTAAGCGCACTTGTGACTCCACTGGTATCACTTACCATCAGGTGATCCGTCCGCTCGTCTGCCACCTATCACATAAAAAACGGTAATCAATCTATACAGAAGTAAAGTTTTGGATAGTTACTCAATTGATATTTATTCTGAATGTGTAACTAAAGTCCAGGAGTTTGATGCGCGTTTTGTTTTGGATCTCTAATAGAGTCGAGTCGATTGACTAGGCTTCTCATTTTAATTGATCTATATGCAAGAAATGATAAAATAGCGGCGGAGTCATAGCGCGTGCAATGCATCTTTTAGAACACCACTTTGACGCCGCCCATCTGTGCCTCCGCGAATCAGTATGTGCGCTCATGAGCGCACGTCAATTATTTATAAAAAAAACCTATGGCACGGTATGCCGCTGCCTCCACTCTAGCCCTCTTCCGACTATCGCACACTATATAGAGTGGGCAACGCGCCTAATAGAACAATGATACAACATTTGGCAAGTAATTAATTACATTAAAGAGATTGCCACCTGACCTGGTTCCCCTTGTTATTTCCCTTGTTCAGGGAAACTAAACCAACTTAATCACGGTAACGTGTGGAGAATCATTTATCTGATTAAGTATTTGAAACGTAGAGAAGCTAACAAAGATATGGAAAGTTAAACGTGTAACCAAAAACACCAAGGTTCGTCTTATGAGATGTTTAATATTTCCTATCTTCCTTTACGGAGCTGAAACATGGACAATCAACCAAAAATTTCGTAAAAAGATTAACACCCTCGAGATGTGGTGTTGGAGGCGCCTGCTTAGAGTGAAGTTGACTGCTCACCGCACCAACGTTTCAATTCTGAAGGAACTTCGAATCAAACAAAGACTTTCGTCGATTGTGCAAGTGCGAATACTCACCATGTTTGGACATATCATCCGAAACGAGAGCTCCTTGGAACGTGTAATGGTACAGGGAAGAGTGGAAGGTCAACGCTCCCGAGGCAGATCACCTACAAGGTGGACAGACAGTACCAAGTCTGCTACAAAGTGTTCCTTCACTGAATGTGCATGCAGTGCCACAAACAGAGAAAGATAGAGAAGTTTCGCAAAAGCCACTACCCATCATCATCAGCCCATTTAAGTCCCCACTGCTGGGGCACGGGCCTCCCTCAATGACATGAGGGGTGATTGCCATACTCACCACGCTTGGCAGACGGGTTGGCGAGGGTTTAGATATAAATGCAGAGTTTTCCTTCTCTGGGTGCTGATGATCATGCCAGCAGCTTTACCTTAGTCGCCTTTTACGACACCTCGGTAAGAGTGAGGGTGGCCTATTCTACTCTGCCGGGGACCACACGGCGTTGTGGACTACCCAACATTCATACAATCCATAAATAAACACGACCACTCCGTCAGGAGTGTACGAATGAGAAGAAGGTTTGAAACATGAAATGTTCCTTATCATGTTTTCTCTCACCGCCATTTTGTACAACAATGAACAAACTAAACAATGTATTCCCAAATCGAAGAAAACCTTTCAGAAGTGAAAACGGAATCCTTAAATTCTCATCCATAATATTTTACACAAACAAATTCATCTACATTTCAAATTCGTATCTCATATTTGTGGTCCAAATTTGTGCGAGCGGTTCCATTTGTTTCATTAAATGCATCATTTCATTTGAATGAATGAATAAGCAATGATTGTTTAGCAAATGAATTAATCTTTGAAAGCGGCAGGTTTTAGGAGTTAAATGAAATTGTAGTGTAATTAATGAACCATTCTAAATTGGTGGTTCAGAACGGGCCTACCTTGGGACCGGGTATCCGAGCATGCACTTCTGTATCTTTTCAAATCTATGTGGGTACTTCTACCATTAACCCGGCGGTGAGGGAAAACGGTGTGCCGTGTGGTCCCCGGCAGAGTAGTATAGGCCACTCTTACCGAGGTGTCGTAAAAAGCGACTAAGGTAAAGCTGCTGGCATGCTCATCAGCACCCAGAGAAGGAAAACTCTGCATTTATATAAAAACCCTCGCCAACCCGTCTGCCAAGCGTGGTGAGTATGGCAATTACCCCTCATGTGATTGAGGGAGGCCCGTGCCCCAGCAGTGGGGACTTGAATGGGCTGATGATGATGATGATGATGAGGGAAAACATAGTGAAACCTGCACGTTTTGGATAGTTTCTGAAACGTTTAACCATGATTCAGTTGGTAATTTCATTTGAAGACCGTGGGAGAGCCACGCTTCGATATGAATGGGCCGGCTTGACCGAAGTGATACCCAGAAAACCGGCGTGAAGCGGCACTGTGCTGTGTTTTGCTGCGTGAGGGTGCCGAAGGCCCAATCCAGGGAATTTAGGATTGGCATAGCACTTGTGCACTGGTGTCGCGAGTGTATAACGGCGACAATTGCTTACCATCACGCGATCCGTCTCGTGATGGTATCGTCTGCTACCTATCACATAAAAAAACTTACCATAAAGATAGAATAGTTACAGCTGTAGTAGTATGGCGATATAATATTAGTATCCTTGAAAATTTATACTTTAAAACCAGGAAGTTTCAGCTATATTGAAACGCAAGAATCTTATAAGTGAATCTGCATGCCGAAGAGGCAAATTAGCAAAGTTGAGACGTTCTTCAATATTGGATGATGAATACTATTTATGTCCAACAAGCTCAGACTAATTTAAAAGTGGGTTAATAATATTAATAAAAGTAATTTTAATAAACTGCTACTAAGATGTGATAGATCTTTTTATGTGATAGATGGCAAACGAGCAGACAGATCACCTGATGGTAAGTCATTCCCGCCGCCCATAGACACGCGCGACAACAGTGGAGTCACAAGTGCGCTGGCACCCTTTTCCCCCGGATTGGACCTCCGGTACCCTCACTCATGCAGCGAAACACAGCACGATGCTGCTTCACGCCAGTTTTCTGTGAGGCCGTGGTATCACTCCCGTCGAGCCGGCCCTTTCATGTCGAAGCGTGGCTCTCCCACGGTCACCTATCTTAGCTATAGGACAAGAGCAAGCCTTCTAAACTGCAGGTCTTAATTTCTAATATTGTCAATTTTTCAAATCTGTGTAAATTTTCTACCATTAGCTGGGCCGTGCAGTGAGGTAAAATATCGTGAGGAAACACTCACGTTTCGGATATAATTTTTACTTGAACTAATTACAGTTTCTATAATTTTGTTTCGTATAATTATTGTTTGATATACAATACAGATGCTATAATAACATTTCGTATACAAATCAGGTGGTATAAAACTCATTTTATATAATGCTAAAATGGTATAACGTTTATCTATTAATAATAATCATTTGATATAAAACTTGGTCTCTGTTTCTACTTTGTGACGGATCCCACTCAGCCAACCCCACCTCCACGTGGTACTTGTCTGCCCCACCCCTAGAGTGTTACTCAAGAAGGCGGAGGCGCGGGGGGAGGCAGCCCCCGCCCGCAGTAACAAGATGCAAGCGCCCGGGCTCCTAGTGCATGCTGTATGCTGCATGCATGCTGCTTGCATGTTTTGTGCATGCTGCTTGCAAGTTGCGTGCATTCTGCATGCTTGCTTGCATGCTGCATGCATGCTGAATGCATACTGTATGCATGGATGTTGCATGCATGCTGCATACATGCTCATTACATTTTCTTAAATTGTCATCATAAAACATTCTCAACGTACCCTACACAGGCACAGAAATGAAACAATAGAGTAAAAATAGGTATCAGAAACAAAACAGCGTTTAACGGATTTGCTATTTGATGTAGGGCAGGCGTTATACGATATGAGATTTATATGATTTGATTTTAGATTAAATGATAATTATAGTATTTGAACATTATATGAAATGATCTTTAGATGAATTGATTGTTATATCAAATGAAATTAGATAATGTAAAATTATTTCAAATGTTTATTTTATGAAATGATTTGTTATATCACACAAGATTAGATTAAATGAAATTATATCATTTTGAATGATAGATCAAAAATACTTATACACACCGCCTCCCCCTCACCCCTCAAACTTATGTCAAAACAAATGGGTCCGTTTTCAGTTGTATAACTGAAGGGACGTGCCATATCTTCCGCTATTTTGATTTAATCTATGGTGCATATCCACAATTGTTGAGATCCTGAGTGTGTTACTATGATTATGTTGGTCTGGTTCCACAGTTTAAGGGTTTCTTCTTTGTACAGAGGAAAGACGCAACGGAAGCGTGCTGGCCCCATAACCTTCTTGTACAGAGGAAGGATACAGTGGAAGTCCTGGTATAATAAGCGTTGTAAGAGTATCCAACAGTAAGTTGTATTTTTATAGGTAACAGAAGTATGGTGTGATTTCCTATAGAGACAGTTAAACATGGCATAAAAAAGAAAGTGGTGTTGGAGGAGAATGTTACGCATACCTTAGACCGCAAAAAGAACCTATAGATCAATTCTCGAGCAACTATAGATCAAAACCAGACTGTCGACTATCTGTTACCAAAGAGTACTAGATTACTTTAGCCATATCGCCCGGAGACAGTCCGGCAAGGTGGAGGTCGTAGGAAAGGTCAGTGGTAAAAGACGAAGAGACCGTTCACCTCTTCACCGAACCGGGACTCACTTTGTCAATTGCTCTAAGACAAGCCGAGGATAAGGAAGTATGGAAAGACTTTGTCACCGCCTCGGTAAAGGCATTTCAAAAAAGCATGACCTTTAGCAATGAAGAAAATGACGAAGAAGAAGAAAAAACAAAGCATATACAAAAACTCTCCTATTTAAATCAATGTCAATAAAATTGCCAGATGATTAAAGAATAAAAGCAGCTTACCTACAGTTTCAAAGGTCAGACAGTAGTTTTTTTTATTGTACCTAATAATCAAATTCAGTACCTAATTGGTCCAAGCGGAGTTTATTTTGCGACCGAAAAGGGATAAAACATATTCTAAAGTCAAGTATAAATAAAAACAATGATTTATACATTTTTAGGCCAAATCTCTTTCGAAAATTTAAGCTCCAATCCCAAACCAAGGTTTATTCAATTATTCATGCGTACAGAATGAACCGTTGTACGTGCGTAAAATATGGATAAACCTTACCTGTACTGGAACACAGTGTAGGATATAATAGCACTTAAAATAATCATTTTAAAATAATACATCTTGTCTATAACACCGCTCTGTGATGCAAACTACGGATGATAAAGTGCCCGAGTGCACGTGCACCCACGCTGTCAATGTCTGCGTGCGCCAAGCTACTTAAGTAGCCTGTTACTGTACTGTTCTACATGTGGCCTATAACACCGCACCGCGTCGCATACTGCGGGCGCCAGAGTGCCCGAGTGCGGGTGCTCCCGCGCTGTCAATGTGTGCGTGCGCCAAGCGACCTATGTAGGCCGATACTGTACTGTTCTACATGTAATCAGAATACAATGTAATCAGAATACAATGTAATCAGAAAGAAAACTTACATAAGTCGCTCTTAATGACATTCGTACATTGACAGCGAGTCAATGTACAAAATTTTGACCTATGTAGTCTGTTACTGTACCGTTCTACATGTGGCCTATAACAACGCGCCGCGTCGCATGCTGCGGGCGGCAGTGTGCCCGAGTGCGCGTGCACCCGCGCTGTCAATGTGTGCGTGCGCCAAGCGACCTATGTAGGCTGTTACTGTACTGTTCTACATGTGGCCTATAACACCGTGCCGCGTCGCATGCTGCGGACGGCAGAGTGCCCGAGTGCGCGTGCACCCGCGCTGTCAACGGTACATATGAGCGACTTACGTAAGTTTTCTTTCTGATTAAATTAACATTGGCCGCTGGGTTATTGGTACCTATTTTAATAAAGGTACGGAGAATGTATTATCCACAAGATCACGGCATGACTTGTGACCGATGAAAACTGTTGAATTTTTGGTGAAAATTGAGTACATTCGATTACCTGTATAAGGCGATTACTCAACTAATAGATATATAGATAGATAGATGTACTTTATTGCACAAAATTTACAGATTTTAGTCTAAGTTATTATAATATTTTGGTTGCTCACTATTTTTGTATTGTACTTCTCAGATCAGATCTAGTACTTTGTTTAATGGCACCCTTTGCGGCATTAAATGGCGTTTTCTCTCTCAAAGCTTCAAATTATGTTCACCTCATTTATCTCCTTTAAAATCCCCCCGGTATTGATTCCTTAATCCGTTTATGGAGCCGCTTTGCATTTTAGCTAAATTGATGATTGATAAGTTTTATGAAAAATTAGGTTAGCTTAGCACATACGGAGATGTACCTACCATAAGATGAGGATTTTTACAAATACGTTCTATCATTCGTTCATTAAAAACCTACCCCTGACAGTGGGAGAACCACACTTTGGCATGAATGGGCCGGCTCGACCGGAATGATACCACGGCCTCACAGAAAACCGGCGTGAAGCAGCACTGTGCTGTGTTTCGCCGCGTGAGTGAAAATGCTGGAGGCCAAATATGAGGGAAAGGGGGGTTTAAAGGTTGGCAGCGCACTTTTGACTCCACTGGTGTAGCGGGTGTCTATAGGCGGCGGCAATCGCTTACCATCAGGTGATCCGTCTGTTCGTCTGCCACCTATCACATAAAAAAACCTTGAATTAGATTTTGATATTTTCGATTTTGTTCTACGGAATTTCTCTACACCAACGAAAACAACTTCGCCTCACAGCAATTGATGTAAAGTGAATTTTGTTTCGACAATGTGCTCAATAAAACCAAATCTAGAGGGAATACAAGCCACAAGGGGCGGGCAAAGCAATAAAATAGACGTAGTCTCAAAAATCTTTTATTAAAGCGGAGTGAATCGAGTTTTGTTGAAATATTTTTGGTATCGAAAATAAATGTGATTGTGGAATTGGTGATTAGATGATGTTTAGAAAGGAGCGCTAAAGAGGTCGATGTTTGTGGGATTCAGGGCACACTAGCGACGCCCATCTATTTTAATTTTTAGCTACCAAACCAAGTAATATTTTGTACGTATCCCTTAGAAACTGACTATAATAGGTAGGACGGTTACTTTGACATAGTACTAAAGTGTTAAGCTACTTTTGATGCTGCAAGCACCATGTCGAAGTAACATTTTGTACGTACCCCTTAGAAACTGACTATAATAGGCAGGACGGTTACTTTGACATAGTACTAAAATGTTAAGCTACTTTTGATCGAACAGATCCATTAAAGAGACGGGTAGGGCACACCAGCGACGCCCATCGATTTTGATTTTTAGCTACTAAACCGGATCTATTTTAAGCAATTTCGGGATTACAATCTCTCGGCAAACATTTATGCTATTTATGCTATAACCATGCACAAATGTTAGGTCAGTTTACGCGAAAAATTGATTCACGCCAAAAGTGGCCGCTTTTGACGTGAATAAATTTTTCGCGTTTAGTGGCTAAAAATAAAAATCGATTGGAGTCGCTGGTGTGCCCTACCCGTCACTTTAATGGATTTGTTCGATCAAAATTATCACTTTGTACCATGTCAAAGTAACCATCCTGCCTATTATAGTCAGTTTCTAAGGGGTACGTACGAAATGTTACTTCGACATGGTACTTATAAGCTACTTTTGTGTACAATCAACAGAACGTTTCCATTTTTCGCGGACAAAAACGAACCCAACATTTGTGTCACCTTAAACAGTAACTCCATAGAGTAAGATAATAAAATGTGCAATAAAGAATATCTATCTATACGTCGTTATCATCATAAGCAATATAATACTAAAATTAAACAAAATAATAAATAAATACACTACAAACAAAGATATACAATACATTTACATGCACCACAACACAAAATATAATATGGCAATAATTTATATGGGAAGACTGGCCTCCACGACACAGGGAATCCTAGTGTGGAGTCCAGGAATACTGCCTTTATGAATCTGTAGTTTTTGTATTTACCGAATGTAATACAGCAGTAATGTTATTTGTACATGTGTGTATCTGAACAGAATAAATATTTTCATTTTCATTTCAACCATGGGAGAGCCTCGCTTCAACATGTCTGGCATGACTGAAGACTACCCATGAACTCACAGCAAATCGGCGTAAAGTCGTGCTTCCGATCGCTATGACATGTCTTTTTAAACGAGGTTTCAAAAGAGTTCTTCTTTCACGGTAGGCAGCGGCATGACTGTGCTCCGGCATTGTTGATGTCTATGAGCGGCGGTTACCATCTATTAGAAGGGCTGCATGCTCGTTTTTTTATGATATAGGGGCAGATTAGACACCCGCGACACCAGTGGAGTCACTCACGCAGCGAAACACAGCACGGTGCTTCTTCACGCCAGTTTTCTGTGAGGCCGTGGTATCACTCCGGTCGAGCCAGCCCTTTCATGCCGAATCGTGGCTCTCCCACGGCCACCTATCTTAGCTCAGTGGACAAGACCGCCATGGACACCTGCCATGTCAATGGAGCGTCAATCACAGGTGCGCTGCCAGCCTTTTTAAAAGGGGGTACGGTCTTTTTTAGGGTTCCGTAGCCAAATGGAAAAAACTGAACCCTTATAGATTCGTCATGTCTGTCCGACTGTCCGTCCGTCCGAATGTCACAGCCACTTTTCTCCGAAACTATAAGAACTATACTATTGAAACTTGGTAAATAGATGTATTTTGTTAACCGCATTACGATTTTTACACAATAATTGGAAAAAATAAAAAATGTCTCCATACTTGAAACTGAAACTCTAAATTTTTTTTTCATCAAACCTATACGTGTGGGATATCTATGGATAGGTCTTTAAAAATGATGTTGAGGTTTTTAACATCATTTTTTTCTAAACACAATACTTTGCGCAAGAGACGCTCCCAAAGTAGTAAATTGTGTCCCCCCCCTCTGACTTCTATAATAAATGAATTATAAAACTAAAATAATATATGATTCACATAATCATGAAAACTAACAACGAAAATTGGTTTGGACTAGATCTAGTAAGTAGTTTTTTTTAATACGTTATAAACCGTAAACCGCAATTTACCTTCCATATATCTTACTTGCTGCTACGGAACCCTTTATGGGCGAGTCCGACTCGCACTTCGCCGGTTTTTTTAAAGGTCCGAATGTTGTATCGGTCCGGCCGGAAACACCGCAGGCGATTGTCTGCCTATTTTTGCAAGAACATAATAAGCAGGACCTGATCTTTCGCCGAGTGTAGGAAGATTCATGGGGAAGGGGGAATGTTTGGCTGCGTTTTTGTGACTTTGGTGGTGTTGCAGGTGTCAATCAGGTAATCCGTCTGCTCATCCTCCACTTGTAACATAAAAATATCCAAAGAGCACCAAAATTCACGGATACTATAGTACCCGTGAAATTGTCCTAAATGTTCAAACTTACCGAGTTATCTTCATTCCCCTTTGGGTGCTTTGTGTCATACAAAAGTCGCGTTAGCCCTCCATGTTTGTTTTGAAGTTCACAACAAAGTTTATTTTGATGTCATGCTTCATGAGTTGTGTGGAAACCCTTGTTTGGCTAACATACTTGTTGACGATGGAAATATGAGGCGCCTACCTAACGTCCGCGGCAGCGACACTACTATGACGATAGAGACTCACCTAGGGGAGACGGCAGCAGTTATTAGTTATTATTTGATAG
The DNA here is from genome assembly GCA_019059595.1 of Marasmia exigua. Classification (NCBI taxonomy): domain Eukaryota; kingdom Metazoa; phylum Arthropoda; class Insecta; order Lepidoptera; family Crambidae; genus Marasmia; species Marasmia exigua. The sequence continues at coordinate 5,441,081 of CM032492.1, forward strand.
AAAATGGGGTGAGACCATGCGTCTCATAGCCACTGCGACCAGTAGATGATCTATTGTGGCAGCCCCGTAACCTATTACAGCACCTCATGTAGCTCCAGTTCCAGGATAAATCCCGAGAATGGAGCTGATGGGGGAGCTTTTGATCTCGTCAGCTGAGATCATGTGTGCTCCCAGGTGCCGGCTTCTGCAGCGGTACAGCGCTATGCGCTCGCCGAGGACGTGGATAATCGTTTCCTCGTCCTAGCGACAGAACCTGCAGATTTTGGTATCTGAAAGAACCATGTTGTGCAGGTGCTTGTTTAATTTGCAGTGCCCTGTGAGGGTCCGAGCGAGTGCCCTAACAGGTCCTCTACTCAGTTTTATTATTTCTACAGCTCGTCTCTGATCGAACGCCTGTATCAACGCCTGTATCAACGCCTTAGACTGTTCTAGTCGGGGTACGGCAGCAGTAGTAAAAAGCATACTTTCGCATCAATTTTTATATTGACCAGAAAAACACCTATTCCTACCACAATCACACTTGTAAACACACTAAAGATAAAATGAATATCGAAATAGAACATGATAAATTCAAATATAAACGACTTACAAAAAACAGTCAGCATCATCATTTCATCCAATAGACGTCCACTGCTGGACATAGGCCTGCTCTCCACAGAGATCGGTCCTGTGCCGCCCGCATCCAATGCATTCCCGCGATCTTCACCAGATCCTCGTTCCTGGGCCGTGGGGCCTCGTTCTTGGGCCGTGGGGCCTGCCACGGCTGCGACTTCCTGTATGTGGCCTAAACTCGAGGACCTCTCTGCCCCAACGGCCGTCTGTTCTCCTCGCTATATGCCCTGCCCATTGCCACTTGAGTAACAAAACATAGTAATTATAAAAGGGTTCTGTCGCAAGGGCTCTATTTCTCCAGCATACGTTCCGTATAGTTTCGTCTCTGTCATTTAGGTACCCCGAACCACGCCGAGATTACATTACGCGCGCATGTATGTGTGCAGTAGACTCTTTAGCACATAATGTAAGCAGCTGGAATTCGAGGTGTAATTATTTTGTATAATTAATTATTATTGTCATATCAAACTTTGACTAAAATACCTCGAGGTTAAGCTCTTTTGATCTTACGCAACAATACTTTTAACAAGCAAAGTTTCAATTGAAAATTAAAAGTAATTAAAAAGCCAAGGATAGTCTATAACCTAAGTCTATAACAAATTATAATGAGGAAAAAGGAATACGCTTTTTTTGAAAACATTGAAGACGTGAAGTTTAATAACAGAGATAAGTTGAATTTACTCGGAGCCAGGAATGAGTTGTTCGGCGGAACATATATTTCATGGGCATTAAGATATATAATCACTTGCCCAATGCCCTAAAAATTTTAACACTAATTAAATTTAAGGTACAACTAAGAAAGTGGCTGGTTGATGGTTGTTTTTATGACCTGAAAGAATACTTCGATAGCAAATACAGATGATAAGTTTATTTTATATCATTGACATAAATTACAATACTATTAATTAATTATTTATATTTCCATTTTTATTCATTTCAATTTTGACATCTCAATAAAAGTTTGATCTATTTTGATATTCTGACTTAATTATTTTGTTGACATTACTCTTTTGTCATTTAATAGTAATTTGAAACATACCTACATTATGTAATTAATTATAAAGTATCGTAATCCATATAGCCTAGTATATCGAAACCCTCACTCTTACCGAGGGGTCGTAAAAGGCGACTAAGGTAAAGCTGCTGTCATGATCATCAGCATCCAGAGAAGGAAAACTCTGCATTTATATCAAAACCCTCGCCAACCCAGGACGGGTTGGCAAATGGTAATTACCCCTCATGTGATTGAGGGAGGCCCGTGCCCCAGCAGTGGGGACTTAAATGGGCTGATGATGAAATCCATGTGAAACAAAATTTAATGAGCATGAAATTATTTAGTAAATAGACTTATGTATGCCTAAACAGGTAATTGTGAGAACTATTATATAATTTAACACCTGCATATTTTGTAAACCGCAATTTGTACAATATATTTTTTTATAAGCACTGAAAAAAAAAACATATTGCCACGAACAGGGTGCATGTATCGACTGGACACAATTTTTATAACATTCCAAAGGTGTAACAGACATATTATATGCAATGAATGGAAGTACTAAAAATATTCCAATCTTCGTCATTCAAAGTCAAGGAAATCAAAACAATTTTGTAGTAAAGCTCTATCTAAGAAATCCGTCCAAAACACATCCGAGCCGCTAAAAATCCGTATCACCAAGCGCCAACGAGGCTTAAAGGAATAATAACCGTATGTCGTAAAAAATAAGAACCAATTTGCGCAGTCGTTCCTGCAAAAAGACCTGTTGTACGCTATTCAACAGTTATATTACGACTATTTCAGTACTGGACGAACATCGCTATAGTCGCTTTTATTACTTCACTATTTCTTTACCATATTTGACATCGCAAGTGCACGCGCACTCTGGCGCCCGCAGCATGTAGAACAGTACAGGAACTGCCTACATAGATCGCTTGGTGCACGCACACATCGACAGCGCGAGTGCACGCGCACTCGGGCACACTGGCGCCCGCAGTATGCGACGCGGCGCGGTGTTATAGGCCACATGTAGAACAGTACAGTAACAGCCTATATAGGTCGCTTAGTGCACGCACACATTAACAGCGCGGGTGCACGCGCACTTGGGCACTCTGGCGCCCCCAGTATGCGACGCGGCGCGGTGTTATACGCCATATGTAAAAACGCCAGTGTATTTCTAGTCGTTTCTTCAAGTATTTAAAAGATTAATAGGTAATAGACATAACGATGTACTTTACTTAATCTCATTCCAATCACATAAAAGTAGCGTTATTTTCCTTCCTATACATTTTCTGTGTAAAACACTGTATTCACCTTTATAGCACCACTCCAATGTATGGCTAGTACATTAGGGCTGTCAGATGGACTCATTTGGATTATCCAGCAGACATTTCGTGTCATATTATAAATAAACAACCGTGACCACGATTTTGACCATGGGAGAGCCACGCTTGATGATTGGGACGGCTCGACCGGAGTGATACCACGGCTTCACAGAAAAACGACGTGAAGCAGCACTGTACTGTGTTTCGATGCGTGAGTGAGGATACCGGAGGCCCACTGGTGTCGTGGTTGTCTATGGGCAGCGGCAATCCTTACAATCAGGCGATCCGTTTGCTCGTCTTTTAAATCGTTGTGTGCAAGGTAACATCGAAAATGTAATTGTCATCTCAGCTTGACATTTCGGCTGTAATGCCGTCGTTTCGACCATGATCTAGGATTCGTGAAGCAAGGTAATTATAATGCAGCTACTTTTGACTGCAGCCTTCGCATCCTTCGTCAGCAGGATCATCATTATCTTAGCGTTTAGTCCCGGTTGCGTCCAAAGCCGTCGCTTCGGAGCCCGGGGTTCGCTTTCCTGCTTCTACTCCTCCACTTCGCACGATCTTGTGTATCCAAAGTAGTCAATTTAATGGCACGCATGTCCTCCTTTACGACGTCAAGCCACACCTTTCTAGGTCCACCCTTTCTGCCGGGGCCTGGTGGTGGTTGCATAGCCAGACATTTATTTCCCACGTAGCTGTCTGGTTAGGATATATGTAATTTATTAACCTCATCAAAATATTTATGATTCGATTTTTTCTCATCTCGACATGTTCCTAAAATCTCGAGTCTCTGGCAACCCTGTACATCCATAATGTTTATTTTCTAAGAGCAACGTAAACGAAAATGTTGCAAAATAGTCTTTATTACATTTGCTTAGAGTACTCCAGTCTATAGCCAGCTAGGGTTGTCCATTTTCAATCGAATGAGAGTTCTTTTACTTTTTATTATTCGATTGACCTTTCAGGATTGTTCGTATAATTCTGATTAAGCTTTGTCCTTTTTTTCTTTTATTCTGAAGTTGGGCTAATAAATCTTAATGTGGAACATTTTCCTGGTCGTTTTGTGAATAGGTTAATTTTGTGTTAAGTTTAGTTACACTTTCTATTTTGTAAAGCATGAAACCAATAAATGTTTTTAATAACAGTTCGCGTGACGTATTGAGCTGGGAACATTTAAAATTACCGAGACGATAAAATTTTTGTCTTATTTAGAGATGGGTCTTGGCATTTTGAGCGGCTTGTAATAAATATCTTGGATATTAGGGCGTAATGAAATCTCTGGGCTCATTGTGTTTACTATCAATCTTATTTTATTATGAACGGGGTAGAAAAACAAAAGAGTTTAAAGCATTAAACTTGTGATCTAAAAGAAAATATTCAGTTTGAGATAATTCTTTTAACTGCTAAAACAGCGTGATTCTGAACATGTAATTATGATCAATTCGATCATATCTCCCTGTCTAAGGATTTAGAACGTTGTCAAACCATGGATCGTTTTCCAAGCGTACACCTGGCCTTTGAAGCAACTGTTTTATTCCTCATTCTAACTGATTTTCTCCGAAGTTCATAGAGTCTAATATCAAATGAAAATCGAGTTTCCATACAAATACCCTCAATCAGCTGATCACCTTTTTAAGGTAAAATTATAGATATTTTCCTTAGATTTTGTTTGTTTCCGTCAGTAAAATGCCCTCGAAAAGTTTCTAAGCCTGCGTTAATTAACTTAGATAATTAACCTGTATAAAAGTCTAATGTAAGTATTTTTAATATACAGATGCAAAGGCAGAATTTTTCAAACCTTAGTGGTTTATCAAATGCTGTATACATTGTTATACTTTTACCTAAATTTCTGTGTAAGTATATAAATATAAAGACTGGAGCGCCCTACACCTTCATCAAGTGTCCATTACCCAAAGGTTGCCTGGAAGAGATCGCTCATAGTGATAAGGCCGCCTTCGTTGTACACAACCTATAATACCTAGTTTTTAAGTGTTCATACTTTATTTTGAGTGCAATAAAAGTATATTCATTCATTCATTCATTGTTAATGGCGACCCGATTGGAACAGTGGTAGTGAACGTTGCCTCTGATACAGGGGGTTGCGGGTTCGAACCCCGCACAGTACAAACATTTATGTGCATGAACATGTTTGTTTGTATTGGTCTGGGTGTTTGCTATGTATTATAAGTATGTATTTACATAAGAAAAGTATTACAAATATATACAATATTTGTAATCCCACTGTTGATTCTGATATCCGTAACACAGGTGCGTGAGCTACCGATCTCGGAGTCAGATCAATGTATGTGATGTTGTGAAATATTTATTTCTTATTTACAATTAATGTCATTAGTATATAATTTTGATTTTATATGATGGCAAATAAATATATAAATAAAAATAACAAAACCAATTTTTTTAAACCCTTTCATTGACAGCCCTAACCACCAGGGAGGTATAAACATTATCTATACTAGAACTACCAATATTAGCGGGAAGTGGCGGGTTTACGGCCAGATACGGGGAAGTTCTGGGCAAGATCCCTTCTTATGCCACCCTGCTGTACATTGTAACAGATCAGGGGCCTTAACACGAATAGGACGTTACGACCCGAATTGGAGTTCCTATCCTTTTCACACGCGTAGTGTTTCTCCTTTGTTTTGATGCGACAGACATTTCACTTAGTACCCTTTTATCCTTAGTATGGGAAAAATTGTTCAGCGGTTTTCGTTAGATGGAGCTTGTAAAAGGCAGATGTAGCTTTGAAAAGCAATCAAGCAGATGGTTCGGCGTTTTTTCGGTAGATGTCATTGTGCATTTTTACATCGCGCTAGTAACGCGTGTTTCCGAAACAATGACCTCAAGCCGCCTGCCCTCATTAGCAATTTTTAAAAAATATGGGAATTAAACCGGTAAAAGGTGTTGAGAATTTTGTTACCTAGTAATTGAAATTATTTATTTATTTTTTTTTGCTAGAGGCGTACCGGACAAATTTTAATGAGCAAGCAAGTCACCTGATGTAATCACCGCCGCCCATGAACATCCGCGAAATCATATTTATGATATTTTAATATTTTATTTAATCGTCTCCCTGATTGATTCTCGAAGCTGGTCGTACTACATATCCGTTGAGTATTAGTAATTTTCCTCTAGATGGCGCTGGCACTGGCTAGCCGACTGATGCCTCTATCTCAGTATATATGACGTCCCGATTGGAACAGTAGTATTGAACGCTACCTCTGATACAAGGGTTGCGGGTTCGATTCCCGCACAGTACAAACATTTGTGTGCATGAACATGTTTGTTTGTATTAGTCTGGGTGTTTGCTATGTATTATAAGTAGATATGTATTTACAAAAAGAAAAGTATTATATGTATATATTTGTAATCCCACTGTTGATTCAGATATCCGTAACACAGGTGCTTGAGCTACCTATCTCAGAGTCAGATCAATGTATAGGATGTTGTGAAATATTTATTTATATATTTTATTATTATATATAAGTTACCTACTCTATGGCGACAGGTATATTCTCGTTCTTTAAGGGTCGCCTTCACGCTAACGCCCCAGGTCATTATAATATCCTGAGGGTTTGTAAGTAGTTCAATAAACACACTCATCATCATTCCATCCATGAAATCCCGGTTACGTCCATCGCAGAACCTGGAGTACGAAAGGACCATGATTCGACGACCCGTTTGGATCAATGGTAGTGAACGCAGCCTCTGGTGCAAGGGTTGGGGGCTCAATCCCTGCACAATACAAACAGATGTGTGTTTCCTTAAAGTATTCGTTGCTGATTTTTAAGAAAATGTCTCCTATGCGTTACAATCAATGTAACTATTTTTGGGTATAGCTTAAAAAAATCGACGGTGTTCGGGTGGGATTCGAACCCACGATCTTTTGCTAACTTGGCAACTGCTTTACCGACGTCGATCGTCGGCTCACGGCGAAACAAAAAGTACTTACAAAATTCGTCGAATTACCAAGGTCTCCGGTAGCTTAGTCGGTAAAGTAGTTGCCCGGTTCGCAAAAGATCATAAGTTCGAGTCACACCTATAACTCATCATCATCAGCCCATTTAAGTCCCCACTGCTGGGGCACGGGCCTCCCTCAATCACATGAGGGGTAATTGCCATACTCACCACGCTTGGCAGACGGGTTGGCGAGGGTTTTGATATAAATGCAGAGTTTTCCTTCTCTGGGTGCTGATGATCATGCCAGCAGCTTTACCTTAGTCGCCTTTTACGACACCTCGGTAAGAATGAGGGTGGCCTATTCTACTCTGCCGGGACCACACCTATGACTGTTGATACATTTTTAAGTGCATTATTTACTTTAGAATCAATTTAAATCACTTGGTGGCGCTAGTATCGTCACGGTGTGTCGCCTTAAGCTATTAAGTACGAAATCAGTTCAACGTATAAGAACTCGGCATGAATGGGCTGGCTCGATAGGAGTAACACCACGGCCTCACAGAAAACCGGCGCGAAGCAGCACTGTGCTGTGTTTCGCTGCGTGAGTGAGGGTACCGGAGACTCAAACCAGGGGAAGGGGGTTTAAAGGTTGGCAGCGCACTTATAATTCCACTTTTACCATACTCCATGCTTACCATCAGGAGCCCAATTAATAGTTAAACATAGTTTTTTTGTGGTTTTCAGGTGATATCCGCTATGTTTTCAAAATGTCACGAGTCCGAGAATTGGGATCCAGGTGATCCGTCTGCTCGTCTGCCACCTATACATAAAAGCAAATTCTGTGTATTTATTTTCTTGCTATCGAATTTTCAATTTCGCTAACCAAACTTAATACTAAACCGAAATTAAATTGTTTCAGGTAAGTTCCCGCCTTCAGTCCTGAAGCCTGACATCATAGTTATAGATGCAAGTTTCTAATGGGTAACTGTATACCTCAGCCAAGTTAGCTGTTGAACCTTTAGATACAAACTAGGTAGGCAAGCCGAGCAGTTACTGTGCCTCACTAGAACATCAAGTATGCAGCTTGTCCCTACGACGGAGTAGAAAGGGACGATCCGGTGCACATGCTGTACAAAGTAAGAAAGAAGAAAGAAAGAAAATACATTTATTGACCATCACAATACACAGGAAACAAACATATAACAGTTGGTACACGGTTTAAAAAAACATAAATTTTACACATAAGAGGGACAAAGAGAAGTGGATAGTGTGTGGTCAATCAGGTCCCGACCTCAGCATTAGCTGCTACTACAATATCTGCATTGCCGCAGCAGCGCTGGTATTCTGGCGGGACCTGTTTGCGAGCGAGTGTGATCGTGTGGTGTAGATAAATTAATAAAAATATATACTTATACACGTACATTTAATAGATAATGTGGTAGATATAGTAAGATTCGTATTTGCACACACAAAAAAAGAAGAAGAGAATTTAGTTGATAACATACAGATAAATACAAATAACACTCAAAAGCTAGACCACAGAGTACCTTTTAGCTAGACACATTACAATGACGAGAAGAAAACATGTAGGTAGTACAAAGCACAAACAAAGTAAACAAGCAGGCGGTTCGTTGTTGTTCCGGTAGATGGCGCTATGCAGTATTGCATCGCGCTAGCAAAGCGTGTCACCGGGACAATGACCCCAGGCCGCCTGCCTAGGTTAGTTAGTTCAAAAATAAAATTAGTCTTTTATTTCAACTGTCTTCCTGTCTAAGCTCCGAGGGTGCTTTACGCATGCGCTGCATCAACTGCAAAGAAGTTGCCGAGGAAGAGGGTTGTATCCACACGGTAACCGACAAAGAAAGAAGCCCTCAATTTAAATGTGCAATTTGGCAATGCCGATAACGGCACCCAACATAAAGAGCACTGTGCGCTGCCAACCTTTAAACCCCCATTTCCCTAGGATTGGGCCTCCGGTACCCTCACTCAGGCAGCGAAACACAGTACAGTGCTGCTTCACGCCGGCTTTCTGTGAGGCCGTGGTATCACTCCGGTCGAGCCGGCCCATTCATGCCGAAGCGTGGCTCTCCCACGGTCAGGGATGCCATCAAATTAAACATCATCATCGTCATCAGCCTATCGCAGTCCACTGCTGGACGTAGGCCTCTCCAATTGTTCGCCACTGTGATCTATCCATGGCTTCTCGCATCCAGCTCTTGCCAGCCATCCTGCGCAGATCGTCCCCCCACCTAGCCAGAGGGCGCCCTACATTACGTTTGCCAAGACGCGGTCTCCACTCCAGAACTCGTTTACCCCATCGGTTGTCGGTTCTGCGGCTAATATAGCCAGCCCACTGCCACTTAAGCTTGCTAATCCGGTGAGCAATGTCGATAACTTTGGTTCTCTGCCGGATCACCTCATTTTGGATTCGAAAACCAAGGTCATATTCAATGAACATGTTCTACCGGAACCGATTGCAATTCACGGTGCCGTCCTCGAAGTTGTTCAAAAATACGTATACCTCGGGCAGACTTTGCAATTGGGTAAAAACAACCTCCAGGATGAGGTGAATAGGAGAATCCAGTTAGGTTGGGCAGCATTTGGAAAACTACGTCGTGTCTTCGTATCGTCGATACCACAGTGCCTAAAGACGAAAGTCTTCAATCAGTGCGTCCTACCCGTCATGACATATGGAGCCGAAACGTGGACACTTACGGTACGGCTGGTCCACAAGTTAAAGGTCGCTCAGCGGGCTATGGAACGAGCAATGCTCGGCGTCTCTCTCAAATTAAACGTGCGTTGCCAATGCCGATAACGGCACCCAATATGAGGAGCACTGTGAAACGGCTTTCAGACATCTCTGCGGCGAATCCGTCGCGCATCCGTTGCGCATCCGTGGCGTGAACGCTGCGTCGTCGTTACGCTTTGAAAACGCTCGTAATCCGCCGGTTTGGGGGAGAGAGAGACACACTAGCGACGCCAAGCGATTTCAATTTTTTAGCTACTAAACCGGATCTATTTTAAACAATTTCGGGGTTACAATCTCTCGGCAAACACTTCCTACATTTTTGCATGGTTATTTAATAAGTAGTAGAAGTGTTTGCCGAGAGGTTGTAATCCAGAAATTGTTTGAAATAGATCCGGTTTAGTAGCTAAAAATTAAAATCGATTGGCGTCGCTATTGTGCCCTACCCATCACCTTAAAGGGTCGCGAAAGTCAGATGGCAGTTGCTTCAATTACCAGAACGAAGTCATACAAAGAAGATAGAAAAAAAACATACTAAGATGAGAGACGGGTAATTACTAATTACAATGAAGCGACTGCCGTCTGACCTCACAACTCTTTAACAGGGAAAACAGACCAACTGACTGAAGAGCAGACAGATCACCGGATGGTAAGCGATTGCCGCTGACCATAGACACCCGCGACACCAGTGGAGTCACTCACGCAACGAAACACAGCATGGTGCTGCTTCACGCCAGTTTTCTGTGAGGCCGTGGTATCACTCCGGTCGAGCCGGCCCTTTCATGCCGAAGCGTGGCTCTCCCACGGCCATCTATCTTAGCTCAGTGGACAAGCCCAAGCTTTTAACCCCCCTTTCCCCCACATCGAGCCTCCGGTACCTTCACTCACGCAGCGAAACACAGCACAGTGCTGCTTCGCGCCGGTTTTCTGTGAAGCCTTGGTATAATAAGATGATAGAAAAAAATCATCTGAAGATGAAAGACGGGTAATTATTAATTACAATGAAGCGACTGCCGTCTGACCTTCACAACTCTTTAACAGGGAAACCAGACCAACTGACTGTTGGTTACATTTTACAGATGTAGGAAACGTGAAGAAGCATCTCGAGGGCCAGTATGGCGGTGCCAACGGAGGTGATGCCTTGACATCGCTTCCGTTGTAATTTCAACTTGGCTTCTTCTCTTGCTTTTACCATCAGGCTGAGGAGAGCCAATATACTGAGCCTCTATAAAAAAAATGTTATTCTAGGGATATGGGTAATACATCACCTATACATATTTAAGGCACCACTTATAAATAACTCTCAGCTTAGACTAATTAAAAAATCATTAATCATACTTTCATTACCTAATGACCTAACTTCTCTGTCTGCCTGTAAATCAAAGCAAAATAAAACTTTGAAACTTCTGTTGTTGTAAATGTTGAATGAAGAATAGGCTTTAAAGGTCACGCAGATGAACGAGACAAAAGCCTCCACTACAATAGACACAGACATACCGACTTCTATGTGAATATGTCGGTCTAGAGCGTTTCCGGCGCACCGTAGCTTTGTGCGAGGAATAGACAATAAAAGGTTAAAAATTGCGTAACGTTTCATTTCTGTTTTTCATAAATAACAGACCAAAAGCCTTCATAGGTCGCTTATCACCCACATACGTTAACGCGGTATCGCACGTGCACTCGGGCACTCCGGTATTACAGGCCACATGTAGAACAGTACAGTAAGTAAAAGCCTACATCGCTTGGCGCACGCACACATTGACAACGCGGGTGCACGCGCACTCGGGCACTCTGGCGCCCGCAGTATGCGACGCGGCGCGGTGTTTGTTATAGGCCACATGTAGAACAGTACAGTAACAGCCTACATAGGTCGCTAGGCGCACGCACACATTGACATTGCGGGTGCACGCGCACTCGGGCACTCTGTTCTGGCGTCCGCGACCACATTTAAACCAGTAGGTACAATCAGCTTTTTATCGCTTGCCACACGCACAATAGTGCGAGTGAACGCGCGCTCGGGTCTGAAAAGCTTTAAATATTTCGGGTTTTCCAATCCGCAATTTCAAACAAAACGACAGATTAAAATATCCATTAGCGCAGTGACATTCCGTTTCGGAATCACAGACAATAGCAATACAGGAGGCTTTTAACCAACCATTAATGGACGCAAACAGACCAGCTGACTGGTCCGCCATGATGGAATAGAGTCGGCCAAGCGTGAATGCAGCTGAATAAAAATAAAAGTCACTAAACGGATTCTCGATTTTCCATTCAAAGAGTTGTTTTTTCTTTTGTCTGAGGTCTGGATAAAATGGAACTTGTGAAGTGGCTTACATTTTTCAATGTGATATGTGACAGAAGAGCAGACAGATCACCGGATGGTAAGCGATTGCCGCTGACCGTAGACACCCGCGACATAAGTGAAGTCACAAGTGCGCTGCCAATCCTTTTAACTCCCCCTTTCCCCCGGATCGAGCCTCTGGTACCTTCACTCACGCAGCGAAACACAGCACAGTGCTGCTTCGCGCCGGTTTTCTGTGAAGCCTTGGTATAACTCCGGTCGAGCTGGCCCATTCATGCCGAAGCGTGGCTCTCCCACGGTCAAATTATCAGTGAAGCCCGTTTGAGCCGAAGCCGGCCCATTCATACCGAAGCTTGGCTCTTTCACGATGAAGAGTATTGGTATAAACAAATATCCAAGTCGAAGCTCTTGGCTCTTTCACGATGAAGAGTATTGGTATAAACAAATATCCAAGTCTGTTACCTACCTATCTTATAAACATTCATTCATCAGTCATTCATAAGTTCACTCAATCGTTCGTTCTTTCTGTACGTTCTTAATAGACTCATTCTTAAACTACTGTGCCTTGGTATTTCTTTTCCTGAACCCTATCCACCAAACAGGAATCAAATTGGGTACAATTTTATAATTAATACCAATCTACGTGCGCAAAAATCTTATTTTCGAAAACTGCGGCAAAATCTTAACCAATCACAACGCTCCATTTACGCGCGCCAAAAATTACAATTTCTTATTGATTGATGCGTCAGCGCCATGTTCGGTGCGAGTGCGGCTAAAAGAGAGATAGCATTCCTCTCTGGATTTATTGTATTAAATCTTAACGTTACGCAATAAAGTCTGTATTTCAACTGCTTTCGCAATCGTAATCAATCGGTTTTAACTTGCTCTAAAGCGTAGACGAATTTTGCTGATGTGACTTATAAACGTGGTACAGCTGTTTGATTGCGTGGTATTTGCTTACAAAATAAGCTTAATTCAATTCGTTGCTCTGCCAATAATTGTTTCCCAATACCCATAACTTTTATGAGTTTTTTACATCTAAACCGATATTGCAGATTAGGGTAGGTATTTCGGCTGCTAGAAGCAGGCAATAACTTCCTGTGGTAGGCGATTTCATGTCTCGACTAGTTGTGCCCTGCGATATCACTTTATCTTTATGATAAGTTAAAACCACGAACTAAAAAATTTAATATAATAATAGTGTCTCATTTTTTGGCAGCCTTCCGCCTCCCCTCCCCCTTCCATCCAAATAACTAACGAATTAACTGTGAATATTGCCACTAACTCCTTACCGTTGAGGAGTTGACCTTCCATCATCAGCAGAGCCACAAAATTAATACAGTCAACTTTTCTGATCGGATCCTGGAAAAGTTGAGGGGAACCCTCAAATTTTAAAAGCATCAGAACCTGATATCCTTATCATGGAGCCAATCCGGGACTATCTACTTTCCAACTGTAAAAGAATTTAATGGTTCGCACTTTAAAGCGGCGGCTGCGCAAGTGGTTTCCAGGTTCGATTCCCGAGTTAGGCCAAAAATTTGTATCTAAGTCTTCGTTAAGAAATTCTTAGTGACAGCCTGGAGTCTGTAAATTGGCGGACTTGTACCCCCGTGCCTCGGAAAGCACGTTAAGCCGTTGGTCTTGCGCCAGATCTCTCTCCGGTCGTGTCACAGTAGTGTCCCATCGGAATATGTGGGTAAGGGAATATAGAGTGCACTTGTGTTTGCGCACACACTTGAGCACTATAATATATCCTGCGTGTGTGGCTGATCGTTGCGATTGGCCGCCGTAGCCGTATTCGGTTGGAGGATTATTATTCTGATGTACGGCTATGAGGCTTGGACCCTAACTTTAAAAGAAGAGAAGCTCCTCGTGGCAGAACGAAAAATCTGATGCAAAATTCTGGGTCCTGTAAAATCACAAGACCAGGGCTGGAGAATTCACTTGCCGAAATATAGAAGATTGTGGACACACCCAACATCATCTGCGAGACCAAGGCGCACTGTCTTCGCTGGCGTGGTCATCTCGAAAGACTGGAAGAGAGTCGTCTCTTGAAGAAAGCGTACCAGGGCCGACCGGTGGGCCTCTTAATCCGACGGGTAGCCTAACTAGCGACAACAATCGATTTAAATTCTTAGCTCCTAAACTGGATCTATTTTAAACAATTTCGGAGTGTTTTAACAATTGTGCACTACTTTTTGATCTGATTTTACACTCGAAATTTGGATTATAGCCACAAGTGGACGTTTTTGGTGGTAATTCAAATTTCGAATACAAAAGTAGACCCAATAGTATAAGTATTAAATAAATAGTATAAGTGTTTTCCGAGTGGCCGTAGCTTCGAAATTGTTAAAAAGATGTCTGGTTTAGTTGCTAACTCGATTGGCGTCTCTAGTGTGCCCTACCCGTCACATTAATAGGTGCTGGTAATTTTAGTCGGCGACTAAAATGTGAAAACGTTTCCTTCTCAAACTTAAATGAAAATTTTTTTACCAAAATGTTTTCTTAAACGCGAAATAGTCTATACCGTAATCACTGTAATTGGAAGGAATGTTAGCAATTTAGAAAAATTAAAGTTTTTATTTTCTCTCTTGAAGTGCAACATTGGATTCCTCAGAAACTTTTCTGCAGATATTTTCTTGCTTCACAACTCACAAGACTTATATTTTCCCCTCTAAATATTTACTTTTCCGTCTGCAAAATATTTCCTTTATTTTCTACTAGTGGCCCATCCTCACTTCGTTTTGGTTTCGGGACATTAGTTCCACTTCATACCAATAGATGGCGTTAGGTATCAATTACATTGCACAAGCGTTTCATGTTATCGGCCGTATCGCCCTGACAGACTAGCGCCAACTAGGCCGCCGGCAGGCCCCTTTCATAGAGGTCGAAGACCGCCCTAACAGCGCAGTGTCGGGAGGCCTCCTCTCCCAGAGGAGCGAAAACACCGCGCCAAGAGATGGCGCGAGATGCAGCCCGGGTAAAGGGTTTACCCCGAAACCCGAACCGCACCAAGTGCGACGATGACGTAGTAGTAGTTCATGTTATCGGATTACCTGTAAGCGTTACCGCTGTCTGTAGGATTTACCTCTTTATTAATAGTATAGATTTAGCAAACGCCTACAGCTGAGTTATTATAAGCACGGTTACGGACAATAAGTATAACTGGTTGGTAGATTGAAGTGTTACCAGACCAATCGATCCAATATCCGATGAAATAGCCACGCTACAACATGAATGGGCTGGCTCGACCCGTGTGATACCACAACTACACAGAAAAATAGATCTGAAGCAGCGCCTCCACTGCACTGTTTCATAGCGGAGATATTGGCTCAAACATAATTTACTGTGAACTAGTGTGTGCGTAAACACAAATACTTTTGCATAGTCAGCTAGTTTAGCGACCCTAAACGAGTCTAGACAACAGGACTGACCGAAGTGGTGCGAACACAAGTAAACTTTGCATTTCCTTAACTTCATGTTCAGATTAGGACGACAGCTAACAAATAGTGACGAACGGTACATTAGGGAGAACATAAAAAGGTACAACATAAAACGGGTTTTACTTACAGAACACATGCTTAGGTCTTAACCCTTGTCAATAGATCCCTACTACACGATTCCACCATTATCGCCTCTTACTAAATCTATGAAATATTGATAGGTACACTCCCGAGGGAAGGTCTGAAACGCCTTATATTAATCAGCAAAAAGAGCATTTTTCAGTCATGTTTTATTTACCGCTCAACTTTCGGTAGCGGTTTTCTCACTCAAAGATTAACTTCATAAAATAATACTAAGCTAAGTACACGAGAACTTAAATTGTAAATGTGTGTGTGTTCGCTTGTAAGATATTTATTACTGTACTGTTCTACATGTGGCCTGTAACACCGCGCCGCGTCGCTTACTGCGGGCGCTAGACTGCCCGAGTGCGCGTGCACCCGCGCTGTCAATGTGTGCGTGCGCCAAGCGACCTTTGTAGGCTGTTACTGTACTGTTCTACATGTGGCCTATAACACCACGCCGCGTTGCATAATACGGGCGCCAGAGTGCCCGAGTGCGCGTGCACCCGCGCTGTTAATGTGTGTGTGCGCCACCTATGTAGGCTGTTACTGTACTGTTCTACATGGGGCCTATAACACCGCGCCGCGTCGCATACTGCGGACGCCATAGTGCCTGAGTACGCGTGCACCCGCGCTGTCAATGTGTGCGTACGCCAAGCGACCTCTGTAGGCTGTTACTGTACTGTTCTTCATGTGGCTTATAACACCGCATCGCGTCGCATACTGCTGACGCCAAACGATGAAACTGTTACGTTTACAAAAATTATTGATGGTTTGACGCATTTGCTTACTTTATATTAAAGCCTCTGAAACTTGACTAAAGACGAGTTAATTAAGATTCCAGCTTTCTTTTCATTTTCCTAACTGTAACGCTTTGTCAAAGAAATTATGACTTCTTTGTCTCCAGCTTACTTAAGTTTTTCACGGGAACTTGAATTTTAGAGACTGAAAATAATTTTCAGTCTTTGGAATTAATATAGAGACAGCCTTTAAATTAAAACTTTTGATCTTAAGTTGGCTTACCATCATTTTCTTGTTATAAGAAGTCACTAATGTAGATGTGACGTGTGGTTCCCGGCCAAGTAGAATAGGCCACCCTCACTCTTACCGAGGTGTCGTAAAAGGCGACTAAGGTAAAGCTGCTGGCATGATCACCAGCACCCAGAGAAGGAAATCTCTGCATTTATATCAAAACCCTCGCCAACCCGTCTGCCAAGCGTGGTGAGTATGGCAATTACCCCTCATGTGATTGAGGGAGGCCCGTGCCCCAGCAGTGGGGACTTAAATGGGCAGACGATGAATATAGATAGAAGAATAGATTAAGATAGATATGAATGCAGATAGAGCTGCTATGTCATAAGCAGATTTGTACTAAGACAGCTCAAGCTTTTTTGGTTTTAGTCTCTGCTTAATTAGTAAATAATTATTTTGGCCGACAGATGCCATTGTTAAATGAAGAGCTATGGAGAGATTTGGGATAGATCTTTGCCCAGCAGTGGAAAAGTATAAGCCTGATAAAATTAAAACTTTAAAAATCTCGACTAAATAGTATAAGTGTTTGCCGAGAGATTGTAACCCCGAAATTGTTTAAAATAGATACGGTTTAGTAGCTAAATATTAAAATCAATTGGCGTCGCTAGTGTGCCCTACCCGTCACCTTAAGGAAACCTGCAGCTGAAACGCGTAACCATGATTTAATTGGTCGCTTTTTTGTAAATACCAGACTCCCCAAATCCTAAATCATGGTATTAGCACAGTATAACAAGAGATTTAAAGCTCTTGGTATATACTGATACTATAGCTTTACCGCCACAAAGTCGACCTTCCATGGTTCGCGGGACGCTGGAGGGCGGAGTGAGCTTGAGCAATCGAATTTTTTTTTCTTTGGGCCAATCAGTGAGATGTAGCGTATGCTTGAACTCGATGGAATACATCGACATTCATTTATAAAATAACCAAAAATAATGTGTGTTTCAATACAAAATAGAATATCCACCCGGCAATAATGTATGGAGCATCTGATGTTTTTGATGCTAACATGCTTCAGTCACAGATATAGCCCAAAGGATTGCATGTCTCTCTGGCAATAAGCAGGACACATAGCGAGGAGAACAGATGGCCGGTGGAGCGGAAAGGTCCTCGAGTGGAGGCCACGTACAGGAATTCGCAGCCGTGGCAGGCCCTCCACAAAGTGGACCGACGATCTAGTGAAGGTTGCGGACATCTATGGACCGATATGTAAGGAAAACATTAGGGGAGGCCTATGCCCAGCAGTCGACGTCTTTTGCATGAAATGATGATGATGATGAACATGCTTGAACTTTATTCACGATACCTGCAATGAGGTTTTCGGGATATAAACGATAAAAAAGTGACGGTGTATAAATTTTTGGATTGGTCGAGCGCACTCTGCGCCCCCGCGTCCTACAAACCAGCTATAATGTCGTTAAGTGCCAATACCATATTCGGAAAAAATGGCCTTAAAGACCGCTCTTTAAGTCCATTTTTCTCCAACTTGGAGTGGTACTTAAACGAGCATTATAACTAGATGACGGCAGCATGAGGAGATCGACTATGGGGCGGTTGAGCTATAGCGTACCCCGAGCTCCATAGCGACAGCTTTTTACGAGAGAGAAAACCTGTTTCATTTGACAAATTGTAAACATTTGTGCTACAAAACCCTTTCCAACAAATAATGTTTATTCGACTCACGTTCCGTTTCATATGAAATTCATATATAATATATTCCATTTATCGCTACTTATTGTGTTAGAACGAAAATGTTCATGTCAAAACTTTTTGAATTATGTTATGTTGGATGAGTTGCTTTGTTAGAGACTTACAAAGGTATTATACAGGGCTTGTAGGTAAACATTTACGTCCCCTTAACCAACTTCTCTACCAACCATTCTGAAAAACATTTCTCCTGTGACTTCTGGAAATAAGCATAAAAAATATAACTTTACCTACTCGTAGTAGCATATACTCACAGCTTGATGTTTCGACCGCGTTACAACGGTCGTGGTCACAAGCGGACTGGAGGAGCACGGCGTCGTCTGCTACGCCCGGCTTGTGAATCTTCGGATACCCTCTCATTTTTGTTATTTACACTGCCACTAAATAAAATGTCAGTGAGGTCACCTCGACACACTACACTCTCAGTATCCGGGTTGGAAGTAATTTGAACCGGCAAATTGCGAGGTTTACATTTGTCAATCACTGGATTCCACGCCGATGATAATTTAAACCCGTCCTCCCGATTGAAATGCTGATACTTACTTCTTTATCTCAATCGCTTCACGTACTACTCTCGTACGAAGTCTTCATACAAAATCGGTCTCGTGACCTGTTCATTTTGTATGGGGAGTCGGAAAATAATTCGACGAATTATTTTACTAACGACAAAAGTCGCAAAACAAACATGATCTATTTGATTCATTTCGTTAAGTTTAGTTCCTGGTCCGGTCCATCATAAGACCGTTTCTTTTGTATAGCAGTGAGACTTGACTTGTACTTGAGCGACACAAGTAAGAGTCGCATGTCACGGTGATGAACATGCTGCGGTGGATGTGTGGAGTTACGCGGAAAGACCGAGAAACTCACGCACGCGTGGAGGCCTTTATGTCCGTGGTATAGCAGAGAATCTGCTGGAGAATCGCCTATGTACGTACGGCCATGTCCTGCGAAAACCAGACAGCTACGTGGGAACCAAATGCTTGCCCGGCCACCGCCACTGAGTCCCGGCAGAAGGGGTAGACCTATAAAGTTGTGGCTTGACGTCGTAAGGGATGACATGCGTGCCAATAAAATGACTACATTGGATGACCCCGGGCTCCGGAGCGACAGCAACTAAAGACCACTTTTCTGTAACACCTATGGCTGTCATTCTAATTTTGTTACATTTCACTTACTATACATGAACTCGTCATCCGAATTTTATTAACCAAATATATAACAACATCCACGCCTAAACAGACCATAACAGCCCAATTAAGCAAAAAGGTGGTATGTTAGCACCCAAGGGCTCAATATGCGAAGGAAGTGGTATGCTAATGGGACCCCGGGCGGCTGTAAGGGTTATCCCTTGTGTTCAGCGCAAGCGAGGCGATACGGATATCCAGAGAACTTTAGAATAGTTTTTTTTTAATGTGATGGGTGCGAGCAGACGGATCGCCTGATGGTTAGCGATTGCCGCCGCCCATGGACACCCGTAACACCAGTGGACCCCCTTTCCCCTGGATCGGGCCTCCGGTACCCTCACTTACGCAGCAAAACCAGCACAGCGCTGCTTCACGCCGGTTTTCTGTGAGGCCATGGTATCACCGATGCCATGCCGAAGCGTGGCTCTCTCACGATTAGGTGAGTTTGTGACGAGATTTAAACTTAATTTTTAAGATTAAAAACTTAAATATAACACAATTTATATGATGATTAAAAGCATGTTATTAATATTTCATTAAATTATCAATTTTCTTGCTCCATAAATGTTGTACAGTGGCGGACAGTTCAAGCTATACACTGTCAAATTTCCTCAATCGCTTTCGAACTCAATGTGTAACAATATAAGGTTTATAATCGAATGAAGACATTTTACAGTTTTGTATAGCTTGATGTGTCCGCCACTGTACATTTCCATGTTCTTGGAGCTTAACAATCGATTTTCTTTCTCAATTTTTTAGACAAATAGGAAGGTTTTCTTCGAAATCAAAGTGCTTATAACGTGGCCCATTTATATGGTTCTTGTTTAGTTATTAATATATTTATATTTTTAAGAACAGAATAATATGTTTTACTTTAATTCGAATGTGGCTTTTTATTTATGGTTTAAATTCCTACACACGAGTAATCATTATATTCGTTCGATTATTTAGGGAACATCCCTAGAGCTTAAAAAGAAAATGGGTTGACCGACACAACATTGTGCCAACGTTAAATTTTCTAGAAAAGATTTTTTTTTTATAAGTTTATAAATAGTATAGCAGAGAAATTAAATCGTGAAATGATCATTTTTGTCTTTATTGCAATAAATAAATGCAAATATAATTAGAAAGAGTTTAGAAATTGTGCGATATGACCGCCGAAATTGTACATCTATGTTTCTGTAATGCCTAGTTTTTATAAAGTTGTTTTTTGCAATAAAGTGTATCTATCTATTTTAACATAGAAAGATTGATAAATTCAATGCCCGTTGTTACGTTATCGAATTTTGATTAAATGTCAAATATGACCTATTATTTTGGTCCTACTATAAGTAATCATATCGCTTGCTACTCTTATTGGAAGACAAGCCTAGCTCGAAAATTTAATCTTTTTGAGTGACAAAAACATATGACATTCTCGTCACGAACTGACAACTGACATTTAGACGATTATATCTACGAAGTGACAATAGACGATTACATCTACGTAATGGACGTTGACATTTTTCGTTGTTATTTCATCAGAATAACCAAGTTTCGAGCAAATTCGATCGTGCGTGAAAAATTAATACGGAGGCTTTTTAAGAAGTGAACAAATACTTTGCGCTTTATTCACACACAATTACACAATTTAGTCTCACTCACAAGATACGATAATTAATAGCATTAGTCCACTATTGTATCACATAATAAAAATGTAGCCTATTGTGAGAAAAAATAAAACACTTATTTATTATTATTATTAAGAAGCGTTATAGCGCATCCGTACCCTCGCACATTGTTAATATAGTAAAAAACGAAGTATGTAAGGTAGATAAGTTCTAGTGTTACGGAAATACCTAAGTACCTGTTTTGTTTTATGAGAAAGCAATAAACGTATTTTTATTTTTATTTTATTTATTTAAATTTTTTAGCTTTGTTAGCTAAAACGTTGTTAAAAAGCAGTTTTGAGGTTTAAAACAACAAATTAATGCAAAGAATGAAAACTGCGTTATAGCAACATTTTAGTTAACAAAAGTTTACCAAACACTTATAAATAAGATTCTTAATGTTCTTTTTTAGGTGTAAGTGTAGGCTTTTAGAAAACTCCAGAATAGATCTTCTACAGATGTCTGCAAACCCGCTCGGCTTCAGGTAAACCGAAAACACCATACGCTTTCGTGATGAAATATACACCTATCGCCATCTATTTGTGAAGTTTTGAACTAAAATTGATTCTTTGTTCTTATATTGTCCATTATCGGTTTGTTAGTTTGTTTGAGTGGGATTTGGTTTGCATTTGGAGTTTGGAAAAATATATCTCCCGTGGAACTCTGTCAGACCCTGTGTTATAAAAGGAATAAATTACCCGCGGTTGCTCATATGGTTAGGTTAGGTTAGGTTTATTCCTATAAGCCGGCTGGCTTAATAGGGATGAACAGACAGCCACACATCAGTTTACTATAATATGTCAAATTTTCTCAATGTATATTGAACGGAGAGTGTTTAACACAAGGTGAGAGTCGCCTGAAGGAATTTGACAATTTCGTATACTTTGATGTGTTAAAATTTAAAAAAGTCTACAACGAATGTTGTAATACAAAACGAATAATAAAAATAAATCGTGCAAAAGCAAACCCAGCATATTCTTTAATCGTAAAACAAGGACGCTGGTGGTATTGCAAATTTTACAGTGCGAACGAATTCACGGGAAAAATCGAAAATGTTTTCGATTCAAAACTCAACAACAAAATACTCGTATATGTAAAACACAATGCGATTCTACATACAATGTAAGCTTTTTGTAGTATTGAGAGCTTCAAAGGAAAATACAAAGAAGCTTTATTACTTAACGCGATGCTGAAGATCTTTCACGTGGATATAGAATGTTTTGAAATGTGTCATAAATACTACATCACAATAAAACATTGTTACAAGATAAATTTACTGAAGAAAGAAAAATAATATTGTGCTAGAGCCTTCAAGTGCGCCTGCACCCGCGCTGTCAATGTGTGCGTGCGTCAAGCGACCTATGTAGGCTGTTACTGTACTGTTCTACATGCAGCCTATAACACCGCGCCGCGTCGCATACTGCGGGCGCCAGAGTACGCGTGCACCCGCGCTGTCAATGTGTGCGTGCGCCAAGCGACCTATGTAGGCTGTTACTGTAGTGTTCTACATGTGGCCTATAACACCGCGCCACGTCGCATACTGCATACACAATCAAAGGATTATTAGCACATGGTTAATTGCTCCTTATTGCCAATATAGTTCCTTCAATCAAAGCTGAAAGAACAGACTGTGCAATAAGATCCAATTTCGTTTGCAAACCGCAATTCAGGCTCTGCAAATTATTTTACTCGTACTTCTATTAATTTAGAGGTTGTTACATTTTATCGCTACAATTTATTTAATTGAAAACCGAGTGACTAAAATACGCTATTAATTATAAAGAGTTATTCGTTTAGTGAGTAGGGTTATACAGACAAGAAAGCACATTATGTGTACCTACCTTTCAGCAGTCGTTTTGTAGAGATGCGGCGTCAAAACCGTGTAGGTAATCTAGATATACCTAATAGGCATAATATTATTATGCCATCTTAGAAATCTTCTGTATGAATGACAATTAGTATCTAGAAATAATTGCAGATTAATCGATTATAATCGATAGTATCGTCAATTTAAACGATTATAATCGATTATATCGACCAATAATTAAAATCCATTTAATTGATACTACCGATAATACAATCGATTATTAGATTATTCAGGGTGAAAACAATTCTATTGTCAATTATCCGGCAACACTATATTAATTATTTAATAGAAATGGGGTGAGCCTTGCGTCTCATAGCCACTGCGACCAGTAGATGATCTATTGTGGCAGCCCCATAACCTATTACAGCAGATTAATCGATTATAATCGATAGTATCGTCAATTTAAACGATTATAATCGATTATATCGACCAATAATTAAAATCCATTTAATTGATACTACCGATAATACAATCGATTATTAGATTATTCAGGGTGAAAACAATTCTATTGTCAATTATCCGGCAACACTATATTAATTATTTAATAGAAATGGGGTGAGCCTTGCGTCTCATAGCCACTGCGACCAGTAGATGATCTATTGTGGCAGCCCCATAACCTATTACAGCACCTCATGTAGCTCCAGTTCCAGGATAAACCCGAGAATGGAGCTGATGATGGGAGAGCTTTTGATCTCGTCTGCCGAGATCATGTGTGCTCCTAAGCGCCGGCTTCTGCAGCGGTGCAGCGCTATGCACTCGCCGAGGAAGTGGATAATCGTTTCCTCGTCCTCGCGACAGAACCTGCAGATTTTGCTATCTGAAAGGCCCATGTTGTGCAGGTGCTTGTTTAATTTGCAGTGCCCCGTGAGGGTCCGAGTGAGTGCCCTAACATGTCATCTACTCAGTTTTATTATTTCTACAGCTCGTTTCTGATCGAACGCCTGTATCAACGCCTTAGACTGTTCTAGTCGAGGTAGTCTTTTCCAAAATTCAGTGCTTTGCTTATGCTCCCATTCTTTTAACTCGACCCTGACCATGCAGGCTGGAAGGCTACTTATTGGTTCCAGTCCGAGTAGTGGGCTCTCTGAAAACATCCCTCCGGGCACACTAGCGCGGACTCAAACTTTTGGCAAAATTACGAAGTTACAAAAAGTTAGACTGATGTCCTCATAGCGCCATCTATCAGATTTTTCATTTGCTAAGTCCTCTTGCCTTGCATTGGAAACTACTCCGGTAGGGTCGCTGTGTGTTTATTTACTTTCCCCCAGCAATATTTTCAGAATTCAGATATATATTTATTTATTTATTGGATTACCAAAATTACCACTTTGGGAGCGTCTCTTGCGCAAAGTATTGTGTTTAGAAAAAAATGATGTTAAAAACTTCAACATCATTTTTAAAGACCTATCCATAGATACCCCAAACGTATAGGTTTGATGAAAAAAAATTTTTGAGTTTTAATTTGAAGTACAATTTTTTTATTTTTTCCAATTTATGTGTAAAAATCGTAATGCGGTTAACAAAATACATCTATTTACCAAGTTTCAATATAGTTCTTATAGTTTCGGAGAAAAGTGGCTGTGACATACGGACGGACGGAGAGACGGACAGATATGACGAATCTATAAGGGTCCCGTTTTTTGCCATATGGCTACGGAACCCTTAAAAGGACTAAGGACTAGGTGAAATTACCCTGCCGTGCAATGCCTCGGGTTAACTACCTCCAATCATGAGAGGATAAGGTAAACAATTCGATAGATTAAAATAATAAGTGAGTAATATGTTCGAGTTCAATGCATAATGTATGAATGTGATGAAATGGGATTGTTCATATGATTGCTACGTTTGTTTGTTCCGACACATTGTTGAGTGAATGAAGCAAATATTATGTCGAAACTACGAACATATTTTAGGGTTCCTTAATGGCCTCCAAACGATTACGGCTAATAATAATAATAATAATAAATAACAAAATATACAGACCTCAAAGATGAAGTGAAGAGAATGTGGAAATTACAGAATGTTAAAATAGTCCCCATAGTGTTATCCACAACTGGAGTTATCCCACACCAACTACATCACTCAATCAATACACTTAACCTACCACAGTATACATACATCCTGTTACAGAAAGCTGCTATTTTAAATACGTCTAAGATTGTAAGGAATTTCCTCCAAATAGATGATGATACCCCATCAAATTCACGAGGTGTAAACCAGGCACACATATTCTCTCATTCACAGCCTTACGTCCCACAAACACGCCCAATCACACAACCACACAGATCATCACAATCAAGACTCATTACCCCCACCACATCACAATCAGATCCGTAGTGTAGGAACTGTACTTGGCCTAGGCCCGTACATTTCTGAAAAGCCAGCAAATAGCTGTGATACTCAGCATATAAAGAACATAATAATAATAATAATTCTCACAACATCTCATACATTGACCAGATTCCGTACTAAGTAGCTTAAGCACTTGTGTTACAGATATCAGACAACAGAGGAACACAAATATATACTTAAATACATATATTACACCCAGTCACTGAACAAACACAAGTGTTCATCGCACGAATGCTTGTCCAGGGTGGGGATCGATTGCGCCATCCGGTCAGCGTGTAATAGCGGCTATCTTATGGTGACGGGTAGGACACACTAGCGACGACAATCGATTTTAATTTTTAGCTACTAAACCGGATTTATTTTAAACAATTTCGAGGTTACACTCTCTTGGCAAAAACTTTTACTGCCGCACTCAGAGACGTCAATTAAGCTAAATGTTCACTTACTTAATTATGGAAAGTCTTTATGCGTATTGAAATACGTGTCAATATGTTTTCTTAAGTATCAATTAAAGTTAATTTGACGTCTCCGAGTACTGAAGTTATGCTATTTATTAAATAACCATGCACAAATGTTGGGTCCGCTTTTGTACGCGAAAAATTGATTCACGCCAAAAGTGACCGCTTTTGGCGTGTAATAGACCCGGTTTAGTAGCTAAAAATTAAAATCTATTGGCGTCCGTGTGCTCTACCCGTCACCTTAACGATCGGCCAGGTACGCAGTATATACATATGTATATGTGAACATTTATATATGTTTAACCACGTGTTCAACTAACCATTCTGAACAACATTTGTACTATGACTTTTGGAACATCGCTAAAAAACATTATACTTTTGATACAAAGTAGTGCTCAAGTGTGTGCGCAAACATTAGTGCACTCATTCTCTTACCCTCATATTTCGATGGGACACCAGCATAACGCGACCGGAGAGGGATCGAGTGTAGGGCCTCACGAGGCATGGGGGTAGGTACAAGACCGCCAACTTCCAGACTCCGGGAGTCCGGGGTGAATGACACCAGACTGTTATATCACTAAGAATTTCTTTCTCTCCCACGAATAAAAAAACATCATGAGTTCATTTCAGTAAACTTGAAAATCACAGCCATTTCTGTAAATAAATGTGCATTTGTCTCTTTCGCACAGTATCTTTTCCGCAAGGCCGCTTCGCGACAGAAACACATTATCTTGTGTCCTCTTCATCCCATGTTTCATTTCGTAAAATAAGAGACCATAGACTTTTTAAGACATTCAGTGAACTTGAAATGCGATAACTATGTAGTAGATACATTATTATTGTAAAATATTTTTTTTTATGTGATAGGTGGCAGACGAGCAGACGGATCACCTGATGGTAAGCGATTGTCGCCGTCCACTGAAACTCGCAACACCAGTGGAGTCACAGTGGGCTGCCAACCTATAAACCCCCCTTTCCACTTGGATTCAGCCTCCGGTACCCTCACTCACGCAGCGAAACACAGCACAGTGCTGCTCCACGCCGGTTTTCTGTGAGGCCGTTGTATCACTCCAGTCGAGCCGGCACATTCATGCCGAGGCGTGGCTCTCCCACGGTCAAAGATTCTGGAGCTTTTTCATTCAGGTCATTGTGCATGGTTATTTAATAAATAGTATAAGTGTTTGCTGAGAGGTTGTAACCCCGAAATTGTTGAAAATAGATCCGGTTTAGTAGCTAAAAATTAAAATCGATTGGCGTCGCTAGTGTGCCCTACCCGTCACCTTAACACCTGAAATACCAGCGGATTTAAAACTACGCACTTTTGACAGACCATTTGACTCCACTTCCTCTCCAATTGGGCGTCCTGTGTCCTCACTCACTCGGCGCAAAACAGGGCAAATGTTTTTTTATGACATAAGTGGCAGATAATAGCCGACGGATCACCTGATGGTAAGCGATTACCGCCGCCCATGGACTGCAACACCAGTGGTGTCACAAGTGCGCTGCTTCCTTTTAACCCCCCTTCCCCTGGGTTGGGCCTTCGGTACCCTCACTCACGCAGCAAAACACTACGCATGTACTGCTTCACGCCAATTTTCATTTCAGGTTTCATTGCAGGTATGCCGGGATGTTTTCTCTTTGGAAGGTTGCGTTTCGTTACGGGAGGCTGCTGTTGTCCAAGCTCATCGGGGTCATCAATATACCGGGGACCGTAAGATATAATTGGTAGTCCACCAGTCCGCCGGGAGGCAGCTGGTGGCCCGGCTGAAATGATGCACCAGGTCTTATATACGTAACTGGTTTATTATTGATAATGCAAATGGCATCATGGGAGAACATCTCCAAGGCTTATATACTAGAGATGACTGACGTCATCTCGTATCACATACGTGGTCAGACCCCCAATTCTCGTGTTCGTGACATTTATTTCCATATGTCGTATCTCTAAAACGATGGCCGTGTGGTCCGCGGCAGAG
The DNA here is from genome assembly GCA_019059595.1 of Marasmia exigua. NCBI lineage: Eukaryota > Metazoa > Arthropoda > Insecta > Lepidoptera > Crambidae > Marasmia > Marasmia exigua. The sequence goes on from CM032492.1 coordinate 5,468,763, forward strand.
TAGAATAGGCCACCCTCACTCTTACCGAGGTGTCGTAAAAGGCGACTAAGGTAAAGCTGCTGGCATGATCATCAGCACCCAGAGAAGGAAAACTCTGCATTTATATCAAAACCCTCGCCAACCCGTCTGCCAAGCGTGGTGAGTATGGCAATTACCCCTCATGTGATTGAGGGAGGCCCGTGCCCCAGCAGTGGGGACTAAATGGGCTGATGATCTGGGCTCTAAAACATAGTTTTTTTGTATGGTTTTCAGGTGATATCTGCAATGTTTTCAAAATATCATAAGCCCGAAAATTGGGCTCCAGATCTGCTGATATAGCGTACGTGACAGAGATAACAGTAATTCTTAGAGATATTTTTTATCCTGATTGCTGAGCTGCTACACGTCCGTATTCCGGTCGAGCCGGCCCATTCATGCCGAAGCGTGGCTCTCCGAGTGCTGCTTCACTATGTATTGCAATTTCCGCCTTCAGCTCAACACTTGGACCACACCGTCGTGTGAGTGACACTATTGTGCTGTCCAGTAACATCGGGAGACACTCGCAACCTACATGCTGGGCGACATGGGTAGCTGCCAAAGCGCGGTGAGTCTGGCAATTAACCCTCATGTGATGAGGGAGGCCCGTGCCCCAGCAGTGGGACTTAAATGGCTTGATTGATGATGATTGATGGGTTAGCGATTTTTTTATTTGCTCCCTTACTTCAATTTCTTAAACGCGGCTGCCAGGTCCAGACTAAACAAACAATGGTGGGAGAGCCACGCTTAGGCATGAACTGGGCCGGCTCGGCCGGAGTGATACCACTGCCTCACAGAAAGGGACCAGCTGAAGCAGCGCCTGCGCTGTGTTTCGCCGTGTGATGCGGTTACCGGAGGCCCAATGGGGGAAGGGGAAAAGGTTGGCAGTAAACTTGTGACTACACTGGTGGTGCGGGTGTCATGGGCGGCGGAATTGCTCCATCAGGTGATCCGTCTGCTCGTCTGCCACCTCTCATATAAAAAGAGAAAAGAACCTTTAATAGTAAGTAACATTTCTGACCACATAAAAGATTTACCATAGAACAGGACACATTAACCTCATAATCCGATGAGATACCAGCGTGACATAACTGGAGATGGATAGGGCGTTGGACCAACCGCTTAACGTGTTTTCCGAGGCGCGGGGGTACTAGACCGCTAACTTCCAGACTCCGGGCTGACGCTAAGAATGTCTTAACGAAAACTTAGGTACCAATTTTTGGCCCGACCCAGGGATGAACCCGGAATCTCTTGCGCAGCCGCCATCGCTTTATAGTGCGACCCACTTGTACGGTATGTTATGTAATGTATTTTGTGTATAAATGAATCTGAGTATAACCGAATTTATTTAATAGTATGGCGTTTTACACTTTAGGAGGCGTTTATATTATATAAAACATATTATAATTAATTTCGATTATAACTATGAGTACAAGTTTACATCCAGTCCACTCAGCCAATCGACAGCTTCAGGTGTCAGATTATAAAGGTCCCCAGGGTCGCCCCTGTAGCGTCTCTTAGGACATCGCTTTACGATGTGGTCTATGATCTGATCTTCAATTCCACAGTCACACAGTGAGTTATCATAACAATACAGTATCGTCATCGTCAGCCTATTTAAGTCCCCACTGCTGGGGCACGGGTCTCCCTCAATCACATGTGGAGTAATTGCCATACTCACCACGCTTGGCAGACGGGTTGGCGGGGGTTTTGATATAAATGCAGAGTTTTCCTTCTCTGGATGCTGATGAATGCCAGCAGCTTTGCCTTAGTCGCCTTTTACGAGGTGTCGTAAGAGTGAGGGTGGCCTATTCTACTCTGCCGGAGACCACACGGCTCCATAACCATACAGTATAGCCGAATGTTTTACATCAATAAAGACAGTATTTACTTATCATTATTTGATCTTCCGATACGATCCTCATACGGCCTTGACTGATATGGACTCATATGGCCTTGACTGCCTTGACTTGATCCTGCCAGCATCAAGTCGGGGACTCAGGTGTATCTACCTCCTAAAGCGGCCCCGCTGGTAATCAGTTGTGTCCTGATTCCAGCTCGGCGAGGCCCGTTTTTGAAGAGGCCGTGCTGCCGAGCCTCTCGTCCTTCGAGGGTGGGCCGCGGACTTAGTTTCGTACCCGTCACCGTAGCCCACCCCACACGGACGTAGCAGGAAATGCCCCGGTGGTTTTTAGTGGGTATGCCCCTGGGAGCACCCCAAGGGAGAGCCCCACACTACCCGGCCGTCTCCCAGTGGTCGGGTGTGCTTAAGGCGGCATTTCCCACCGGGACAACAAAAAAAAAAAGTACTAGAGCTTATTTTAAACTACATAAAGTAATTTCCACCTTCAGCTTTACACTTGGACCAAACTGTCATCTTCGCCGAGTGACAGTATTGTGTTTATACGTGGCGGGGACACTTATAACCTACATGTCTCAAATGCAATGGAACTTTATTTATAGACGATTGAATAAGACCTATGCCAGTGTAAATACAGTTTTCAACTTTGAACTAAAGTAAAACGTTTTTGCTGGAATTCGAGAGCGAAGAGCGATGGTAGAGATGTGGTGCAGAGCGCGCCTTCTATACGTGAGGCCGTGGTTCGAATCCGAGCTTGCACCTCTGAATTTTTCAAATCTATGTTACGTATAGAGGCCTGAAATACAGGGTCGCCCTAGTTTAGGCTCCAGTTCTCACACTCTCTTTGTACAATGTACTCCATTGTGTAATGTAATTACTTTTATATGTTATGTATTGCAATCGGATTGTGTGAGAAAAAATAAATACTTTTTTTTATATTATTTATTTATTTACTTTCATCAATATATCATCGGCTACGTAACATTATTGCCGGGTGGATCTATTTTGTATGAAACAGCTTAATAATTATTTTTTTTGCTTATTTTGTTGATCTAACATGCTAAATGAACTTAAATATATACTATGATATTGGCGTTTTTTCTCTTGATACAATAAGATGTATAACTCCTTTATTAAGCAAAAAGTCACCATACTACATACTACAATTTTACTTTGATTTCAGACTATATTTTAAGCTTTATATTAAATAGAGATCAGATATTTTTGTATTTGTGATGCGGAAAAATATCTTGAAACATACCCTTTTGTTACTTGGCAGATTTGACATTTTTATCAACAATTACTTTTTAATTCATGCATTTTTTTTTCGGAAAATTACAACATAAACGTTGTCCATTAAAACACAGTTAATTATGGAGTAGTAGCATTCATCATCATCATCGTCAGCCCATTTAAGTCCCCACTGCTGGGGCACGGGCCTCCCTCAATCACATGAGGGGTAATTGCCATACTCACCACGCTTGGCAGACGGGTTGGCGAGGGTATTGATGTAAATGCAGAGTTTTTCTTCTCTGGGCGCTGATGATCATGCCAGCAGCTTTACCTTAGTCGCCTTTTACGACACCTCGGTAAGAGTGAGGGTGGCCTATTCTACTCTGCTGGGGACCACACGGCGTAGTAGTAGTAGCATTAATACCTAGTTTGACAAATTAACAAATTAAAAATAAGTTAAAGTAGAGCCAATTTAATAAGCTATATTTGACGTTACTAAATTTTAGCTCCTTAGAGAGGTGACCTACTAAAAAACTTCGATTAAGGTGAAGGGTAGGGCACACTAGCGATGCTAATCGATTTTAATTTTTAGCTACTAAACCGGATCTATTTTAAACAATTTGGGGGTTTTTATTAAATTACAATTCACGCTAAAAGTGGCCGCTTTTGGCGGTAATCAATTTTTCGCGTACAAAAACGGGCCCAACATTTGTGCATGGTTATTTAATAAATAGTATAAGTGCTTGCCGAGAGGTTGTAATCCCAAAATTGTATAAGATAGACCCGGTTTAGTAGCTAAAAATTTAAATCGATTGGCGTCGCTAGTGTACCCTACCCGTTCACCTTAAAGTGAGTAATCGATATGTACTTCACAAATGTGAATCGAATGCTATAATAATGGAAAAGAAGTTATTAGCACTTTTGTTTGGAGAAATGTCAATCAAAATTATTGAGAAAAAAGAGGATAGTAGGTACCGATCCTAGATATCAATCCGCGGCCAGTTTATTTCTTTTTATTCGGAATCAAAGTTATTAATGTATTTTTTTAACAAGAGAATAATACGTTTTATTTTTTTCAGGGGGCACCTCTTTGGTGTCACCTCGCTTAAAGACACGGCTGATGTGTGATGCAGGTGGGCAGTAAGGTATATAGCTGGCCTAACTCACCAAGTAGATTATTGTTACTTCTGACTCCTTAGTTTCCTATCATAACTGGGTTGCCCTCGGGTATCAAATAAAACGGCAGAAGTCCAATCACCAATTTGTATTGTCCACACACTTGTTACACAGGCACAGTGCCTCACCGTACGCATAAGTTCAAGGGTAAATGACGTAACGACACACTACTTTTGGGACACTAGTAGCTGCACACGCGACTGGACAACGACTCAAGAAATTCCCTCGCATAACCCGTTGGGTTTGCGGCTATTGCGAATTAAATGCGCTGACACGACATAAGTTGCATAGTGTGTCACTACATTTTAATCAGAATATGGATTTTCATTTATGGATGAATATTCCTACACGATTAACATAGCATTCGTTCGAATATTTGGGGTACATCAATAGAGCTTAAAAAGAAAATGGGTTGACACATACAACATTGTACCAACGTTCAATTCTCTTAAAAAGTATTTTTTAATAAGTTTATAAATAGTTTAACAGAGGAAGTAAATCGTGAAATTATCTTTTTTGTCTTTTTTGAAATAATTAAATGCACACATAATTTTTAAAAGTAAAGAAATTGTGCTTTTTTGACATAGAAATATTGATCAGTTCAATGACCGTTGTTATAAAATAATATAATAATAAAAACTTTTATTTTCTCATCACAAACAACAATTTTACAATTCCATTTGTCCATTAAAGTACAGTTAATTATGGAGTAGTAGCATTCATCATCATCATCATCAGCCCATTTAAGTCCCCACTGCTGGGGCACGGGCCTCCCTCAATCACATGAGGGGTAATTGCCATACTCACCACGCTTGGCAGACGGGTTGGCGAGGGTTTTGATGTAAATGCAGAGTTTTTCTTCTCTGGGCGCTGATGATCATGCCAGCAGCTTTACCTTAGTCGCCTTTTACGACACCTCGGTAAGAGTGAGGGTGGCCTATTCTACTCTGCCGGGACCACACGGAGTTGTAGTAGTAGCATTAATACCTAATTCGACAAATTAACAAATTAAAAATAAGTTAAAGTAGAGCCAATTTAATAAGCTACATTTGAAGTTACTAAATTTTAGCTTCTTAGAGAGGTGACCTACTAAAAAACTTCGATTAAGGTGACAGGTAGGGCACACTAGCGATGCTAATCGATTTTAATTTAAAATTTAAATAAAAACTTTTATTTTCTCATCACAAACAACAATTTTACAATATTTGTATTGTGTACGTACATTAAACTTAATTGCAGTTTGTGTGAGACTGATGCCTATGATAGGTATATGGATACCTGTTGTACAGGTCATCAGGCTTCCACCACCACGGAACAAGGGAGAACTAAACATTTGTAACCTATTGATGTGATTTTCATTATCAAATAATTCAAAACTGAAGCATGCATTAAGTACGGAGTATATAATTTTTTTTAAGGCTTATTAACAATAATATTTTTATACTATAGTGGCTATAATATATCTTTAACATTAATGTATTTAAAAATATCTGACATTTAAATTACAGTTGTTACAAGGTTACGTTGTCGCATTTTGTTGAAGTGTCAAATGTGTGTGATTGTGTGTGAATTTTGGCCCAACTGTAGTGTGAAAACGTGTCACAATACAAAACGCCAATTTCATAGGTAAGGACCTAAGGACCCGCTACCGCTTATGCCTCGCACCAAACCCGCCCATGTTCCGGTCTGAAAGGAAATCTTTTGTAGGTACCTCCGAGACGTTCTAGTATTGATGCTAGCTTTCAGGATGCTGTTTCAGGAGATGCCTCAAAGGAAAGGGCTGGGAGCTTTGACTCAAGTTTTGAAGGGTGAATTTTAAATTTAAAGTTTGGAATAGATAATAAGCTTATTTTCCATACTATCAACATTTTTGAGCCATGCTTGGGCATGAATGGGCCGGCTCGACCGGAGTGATACCACGGCCTCACAGAAAACTGGCGTAAAGCAGCACTGTGCTGTGTTTCACTACGTGAGTTAGTGTACCGGAGGGCCAATCCGGGGAAAAGAGGGTTTAAAGGTTGGCAGTGCACTGGTGACTCCAATGGAATCACGGGTGTCCATGTGCGGCGGCAATCGCTTACCATCAGGTGATCCGTCTGCTTGTCTGCCACCTCTGACTTAAAAAAAACTTTAAAGTTTGGAATTGATAATAAGCTTTTTGGCCATACTATCAACAGTGAAACATAATATTTTAAGTAGGATTACACGTAGCAATACTCAGCACAGTGCTGCTTCACGCGGTTTTCTGTGAGGCCGTGGTATCACTCCGGTCGAGCCGACCATTTAAAGAATGTTTTCGTTTGTTACAAGGTCGCCGGACCGAAGCTTATCGACCGAGTAATATCTAAAATTGGATTACCCTCATCTGTTAATACACACAACATCACTCATTGTAAATGTAAAGGTTTTTAAATCCTTGAATTCCTATCAAAGTGACACCATTCTCAATGTCAAACTATAAATCAATGGATCTTAAGACGACGGGTACCCCTAACTAGCGACGCCAATCTATTTATATTGTTAGTTACTAATATTAACCGCAGGAGAACTAAGGTCACAGACATAGCCGAAAGGATTGCATGTCTCAAGTGGCAATGGGCAGGACACAGCGAGGAGAACAGACGGCCGTTGGGGCGGAAAGCTCCTCGAGTGGAGGCCGCGTGGCGCCCCCCGCAAGGTGGACCGACTGGTCTGGTGAAGATCGCGGGAATCCATTTAATGCGGGCGGTGCAGGACCGATCTGTGTGGAGAACATTGGGGAAGGCCTCTGTCCAGCAGTGGACGTCTATTGGCTGAAATGATGATGATAAATATTAACCAATTTCGGAGCTCCAGTCTCTAAGCAAGCATTACTATAGAATAATATTTAATTAATGATTGTGCACTACTTTTCGATCTGTTTTTGCACTGAAAAAGATTAACATCTTAAGGTGGCCGTTTTTGGCGGCATATAATTTAAGGCCTTGCTTGTACACATACGAGAAAGCAATAAAGAAATTGAAATGAATTCAAATTTCCAGTACAAAAGCACGCCAAAAGGTTAAGTTATCATCATCATCATCATTTCAGCCAATAGACGTCCACTGCTGGGCATAGGCCTCCCCCAATGTTCTCCACACAGATCGGTCCTGTGCCGCCCGCATCCAATGGATTCCCGCGATCTTCACCAGATCGTCGGTCCACCTTGTGGGGGGCCTGCCACTTTAAAGGTTAAGTATAAGTATTAAATAATATATACAACCTGTGCGGATAAAGAATGGGATCAGAAATGGCGGCGCATCTATTCACGTCTCGCTCGCACACCCACGAGTGCGAGTATAGGCGCAAATAGTGTGCGAGCGAGAAGTGAATAGATGCGCCGCCATTTCTGATCCCATTCTTTATCCGCACAGGTTGTAAGTGCTTTTCGAGAGGCTGGAGTACGGATATCTGGTTTACTTGCCACCTTTAATGCTTGTTACCACTCTTAATGTTTGCTTAGAGACTGGAGCTCCGAAACTGGTTCATATTCATCATCATCATTTCAGCCAATAGACGTCCACCGCTGGACATAGGCCTCCTCCAATGTTCTCCACACAGATCGGTCCTGTGCCGCCCGCATCCAATGGATTCCCGCGACCTTCACCAGACCAGTCGGTCCACCTTGTGGGGGGCACCACGGCTGTTACTTCCTATACGTGGCTTCCACTTAACAAGGCTTACCTAACATTCAAAATCGTCTACTAACGTACAGCAAATTATACCCTTATGTCATTAAATAACGTCATCTCATCGTAAATACAACTCAAAATGTAAGTCAGATAGAGTCCAAAATCAAGTGGACAGGATCATTGAAACGCTTATGAGCTAAGGCGCCTTTCTATAGTGCAGGGGGTGCGGTGTACCCGAGCGCCGGTTGTTACAGGGCGACAAGAGCCTCCACTGTAAATCTGTAGATGTCACTATGCATTTTAACATCGCGCTAGTAAAGCGTGTTTCCGAAACAATGACCTCAATCCGCCTGCCCACAATAGCAATGGACAACATTTCATATTTTTAACATGTCCATATTGTTTTTTTATATGAAAATAGACATAAAATGAACAGACCCATATTTTTTATTTTTTTCAAAATTTGTCCATTTTCATGCATAAAATAATTATTGAAATTCTTTATATTCTAAATAGACGTAAGCGCCAAATGACGTCATCGGACGGCTGAATACAGCGATATTCTTTTGCTTATCATTATTTTAATAAAAAAAGGTACTACTGTCAAAGGTAAAGAATACCTACTAGTGTCAACATTGTCAACGTCATTCATTCATTCAACGTTAACAAGTTGTCTTTTTTTGACAGTTGCATGTCATGGGTTTGGTATTTCGTAAATTTAAAACTATAATGTGATAAGCAAAGAAATATTTTACATTCTGCCGTCCGATGACGTCATCTTACGTTTTTAAGTTTTTAATTTTTTTCTCAGTAAATATTGCTTATAAAACCACCACACGGCTTCACAGAAAACCGGCTTGAAGCAGCACTGTGCTGTGTTTCGCTGTGTGAGCGAGGGCGATCATAAACTTGCTAGTTTAGGATTAAAAACAGTATCAGAGCAGTTTTTTGTAATAAGAGGGTATTTGTTAATATTTTAGCCCCATATTTGTAGCCTAGCCTATTTTGGCCAACGAATACCTTGGCAGTAACAAATCAACTGCTTAATTGTTTAATATACAATGAAATAACAGTTGGTACTAAAACTAAAGCAGATTTACGAGAACAATAATTCAATAAACCAGAACCACACATAATAAATTAGTTTCCCGCCGAACAATTGTTTGTTAACTCCATTCGAGTTAATTGACCATATGGGGTAGTTTGTGTTTATTGGTTTTGCTCTATTGATTGTGTTAAGTACAGGATTAGTGACGTCAAATAAAGAATATTTTGTCGGACGTTAATAGTACAGTGACAGCCTACATAGGTCGCTTGGCGCACGCACACATTGACAGCGCGGGTGCACGCGCACTCGTGCACTCTGGCGCCCGCAGTATGCGACGCGGCGCGGTGTTATAGGCCACATGTAGAACTGTACAATAACAGCCTACATAGGTCGCTAGGCGCACGCACACATTGACACCGCGGGTGCACGCGCACTCGGGCATTCTGGCGCCCGTAGTGTGCGACGCGACGTGGTGTTATAGGCCACATTCAGAACAGTACAGTAAAAGCCTACATAGGTCGCTTGGCGCACGCACACATTGACAGCGCGGGTGCACGCGCACTCGGGCACTCTGGCGCCCGCAGTAGGCGACGCGGCGCGGTGTTATAGACCACATGTAGAACAGTACAGTAACAGCCTACATAGGTCGCTTGGCGCACGCACACATAGACAGCGCGGGTGCACGCGCACTCGGGCACTCTGGCGCCCGCAGTATGCGACGCGGTGCGGTGTTATAGGCCATGTAGAACAGTACAGTAACAGCCTACATAGGTCGCGCCCGCAGTATGCGACGCGGTGCGGTGTTATAGGCCATGTAGAACAGTACAGTAACAGCCTACATAGGTCGCGCCCGCAGTATTTAAGCGGTGTTATAGGCCACATATAGAACAGTACAGTATAGTAACTGTTTACACATGTCGCTTAACGCACGCACACATTAGTGTTCATAATACTCATGTACACGCGCACTGAAATAGGACATGGCTATTTGGTTTCAAGTGTATCCTAAATAGTAACTTACCCAATTGTGGTTTACGAATGTTAACACCAAAATAATAACCAACTGCAACATTTGCCAACAAGTGTAGTTAACTTGTTAAACTTGTAGCAATCGGTTAACGAAGCAGAAACCACTGAAACTATTTCTGTTTCAACAGGGTTGTCGATACCCTGAATTATTGTTACTTCAGATGTAATTTTTTTAGTAGGTGCACCCATCATCACAGGGCATTGACCGTAGCCTACCCTTTTCTGGGTAACTTTTTTTTCTGTGAATATATTTCTTTTTTTTTTCAAATGAGGTAAAGTCAAATTTGGCAGCCCCCAAATACCTAAAAAACTAATTGTGAGTACAGTATTGAAAGAGTTATCCATTAACTCCTTACTTCCATCATCAGCAGAGCCACAAAATTAATACAATCAGGCGTAAATACTGCAGCTGCAGATCTATCGATAGACTATCGATACTATTGATTTTACTTTTATTATCGATAGTATGTCGATAGACTATTGATAGTGCAATACTTTGTCCAGCAGTGGGCGTCTATTGGTTGAAATGAAGATGATGACGATGATAAAGTAACATGAGCGCTGGAAGTGTAGCGTTTTGGATGGTCTTATTTTTGAAACACCGTCAAAGAATTTTGCCTTGGACAACCCTATCGAATAGGGAGTGTAGTCCCAAAATCCCGAATATTGTGAGGTGCACACCGGTTCTTTTGTCGGGAACTCTACCCGGCGTCACTCGCACGGAATCCGAAACGAAATCGAGTTGGCTGGAAACTCTTTCGGCTGAAGTTGCTGTGAGCTTTTGTGAAAGTTATATTTACAAGTGAAAATGAGAATTTGGCCAAATCCACCGAGTTACCAAACTCTCACCGTCTACTCTCTACCGTTCGAGATGGCGGAGCACTGTGGACGCCTTTTGCCCCACTTAGGGGACATAGGAAATTAAGTCAAGTTAATAAATTATTCTTCAAGTCTTTTCGTCACCCATCCCTCAAAGGCTTAAGTCGAAAGTCTTCGACCAGTGCGTCCCTCCGGTCATAACTTACGATACCGAGACTTGGACACGGCTGGACTAGTCCACCGGTTCAAAGTCACTCAAAGAGCTATGAAAAGGGCTATGCTCGGAGTATCTCTGAAGGACCGCATCAGAAATGATGTAATCCGACAGAGAACCAGAGTTACTGACATAGCCCACCGAATTAGCAAACTGAAGTGGCAGTGGGCTGGTCATATTAGCCGCAGAACTGACAGCCGTTGGAGCCGTAAAGTCCTTGGGTGGAGACCGCGTCTCGGTTAGCGTAGTGTTGGACGCCCTGCGACAAGATGGGATGATGACATTCGAAGGCTGGCTGGTGTGGGCTGGATGAGAGTGGGCGAAAACCGGGAGCAGTGGTGTGCATTAGGGGAGACCTATGTCCAGCAGTGGACGAGTGTGGGTTGCTAATGATGATTAAATTGTTTACTTTTACCACAAACTCTGATCTTTTAAACTTAAATCCAGTTTATATTTCCAAAGCTTACCAAACAAATAATTTTGCTACTTTACACATGGTTCTTGCCGATAAAACTTTCAACTTACTAGTTTTAGTCGGCGCCATATGTTGGGCTTATTACTTCCGCCATATTGTAAGCTTAGCGGGAACTTTTTCAATTATTAAATTTTTGGTTTTCATCTACTATCCTAAGTCCTAATTAAATGAACTTTATTTACTCAGGGGGAAGACTAGATTCACGATCAAAATTAATTATGTAGGTACTTTGTCTGACCTTGTTACTACCAAAGGTCTTACAACGCCCATTATACAGGGTATATCTGTGAATATAGACATGGATAGAAAGATACTCTTTATGGCACAACTTACAAAACTTAAAAAGCTAGGTATACAGAGATACAATGTACAATTTAGGCAGCCTTATAGCCGGGAGCGATCTCTACCAGACAACATTCAGGTTAAAGGCTGACGACTGACCGGATGGCGCAATTGGTAGTGACCCTACCTCTTACGCCAAAGGTCGTGGGTTCGATCCCCACCCTGGACAAACATTCGTGCGATGAACACTTGTGTTTGTTCAGTGTCTGGGTGTAATATATGTATTTAAGTATATATTTGTGTTCCTCTGTTGTCTGATATCTGTAACACAAGTGCTTAAGCTACTTAGTACGGAATCAAGTCAACGTATGAGATGTTGTGAGAATTATTATTATTATTAAAGGGCATATAAAAGAGGGGAGGGTGGTGCAATTCTTCTGGTATTCAACATTGATTAAAGAAATTACTTCCCTTTAAACAAGTGTTCTACCAACCATTGTGAACATTTTGTTCTATGATTTTTCGAAATTCGCCGAAAACCGGCGTGAAGCAGCGTTGTGCTGTGTTTCGCTGCGTTAGTGAGGGTACCGGAGGCACAATAAAATAAAATAAAATAAAAATGCTTTATTGCTTACCGAGTTACTTAGACTAACAAAGATTTAGGTACATTTATTAAGAAGTAATAATCTAATTAATTGTCTAATACATTAAATGTATCAACAATTTGTTGAAATGACCAGGGGATCCCAAACTAGGCTCAGCCTGTATCTTGGGTAACCAGTAACTTATTAATTAACAGAGTTACAGTATCAGTTAAGAAATTAAATAATGCTTAAGTGTGAATGTAAATAAAAACAATATATTAATGTCTGTAATGTGCTTTTTAGGAGAAATGTCAATCCGGGGGAAAGATGGGCAGCGCACTTGTGACTCCACTGGTGTGGAGGGTGTCCATGGGCCTGTTGCTGGGCATTGTTGGCCCTGTTTTTTTTAATTGATTACAGCCAAAAGTGGCCACTTTTGGCTGTAATCAATTAAAAAAAACAGGGTGAATTAATTTTTCGCGTACAAAAACGGACCCAACATTTGTGCATGGTTATTTAATAAATATTATAAGTGTTTGCCGAGATATTGTAACCTCGATATTGTTTCAAATATATCCGGCTTAGAAGCTAAAAATTGAAATTGATTGGCGTCTCTAGTGTGCCCCACCCGTCACCTTAAATACTGTCGCGGGGCCGCTCTACATATTAAATATTAGTATAACATTTTTGTTAAAGCATACATATTATAGGTAGGCAGGTCATCATAATAGCGATGACATGATTTCTATGATGGAGGCTTTTGTAATGCAGTGGGACAGTATATAGGCTGATACTTTACTTTACTGTCCAAACCTGTTTGATGAAATCTGATTCCACTTTTAGTCTTCATTTGCCTCCCAGGGCAGGGTATAAAGAGGTTACTTAAAAGGGAAGGCAGTTATGCCCAGGCAGGGTAAAGTAGAAATTATGTTTTTTCCCCAAGAGTTCTATTGAAGCGAAACGTGGAGGCATTTTAAATTTACGCCGAGGTTTCCTTAGTGGTATAAATGGAAGTACAGTCGAGGAACAATAATAATAGATATGTAGTTAGATAGTTACTCTTTACTACACAGCTGGACACAAAATGTATAGCTTTTTGTATTCAAGTAAATAAATAATAAATATTTCAAAACATCACATTATTTCATACATTGACTAAAACTATATATTAAACTATCTATATATTATTAAGTATGTATGTATTGTTTATATTATTTATGTTATGTAATATTATTAATATATACGTATGTATAATTTTGTCATTTTCAATGTCATTTGTTAAACTGCTTTGCACTGCCTTCCCCTATTACGAATACGTTATTGCTTTCACTCGGGCACTCTGGCGCCCGTAGTATGCGACGCGTCGCGGTGTTACAGGCATATAGAACAGTACAGTAACGCCTACATAGGTCGCTTGGCGCACGCACACATTAACAGCGCGGATGCACGCGCACTCGGGCACTCTGGCGCCCGCAGTATGCGACGCGGCGCGGTGTTATTGGCCACATGTAGAAGAGTATAGTAACAGCCTACATAGGTCGTTTGGAGGACGCACGCATTGACAGCGCGGGAAAACGCGCCGGGAAGTATAGGCCTCAATGTAAAACAGTACATAAAAGCATCGCTTGACGCAAAGTAACCGCCTATTTGTATAGAATTGCCTAGTGACTTGTAACCAAACGTTTAATAGAGGTTCGATGCTCGTATATTTCCAATCGGTTTATTTATTCAAGTATTCAGGAGCTGTCGAATTGTTTTCAAAGGTCAAATCCAAACTTTGACTGGGATTAATGAAAAATTCTTAATTCCATTCTTTGTAACATTGTGTTGACCTCTCATCGATATGAAATTAATCAATCTCTAACTTAGAATATGAGGGAAGTTTTATTTACCAGCGTGGTATTCTTCAACCTCTCTAATTCATTTTCTAATGAGAAAAGTTTAAATCCAGTTAGGGACCCAATAATTGTATAGAAATGATTTTTTACTTGTGTAATGTGTATTTTAATATATTTTACATAGATCTAAAAACTTATAAGTTTCAAATTGTATTCTAAACGTTTCACATGAATAAAATATGATGTCGTCTAAATGTACTGAGAAAAAGTAATTTTAAATTTCTGAACATTTATATTTTATCGTTCTTTAAAAAGTGGCTGCCATATTAGTACAACCAAATAGTATTATTTTAAATTCATTTTTTTTAAGAAATAGGTTACAAGCTCTTTAAAATTTATTTTAAATGGAATTACTTCAAGTTGATGATAACCAAGGCTGAAATTTAAAATGACTTAAGATGTTGACCGATTTAAATGATTAGCTTTTTCTCTCTGGCGGTCGTGCCGTGCTGTGCGAAAAACTGTGTTTAAAAAACTTAAATATTAACCATGTAAGTATGGCGAAATACAACTTACTAATAACTTATAATATTTGATTAACAATCTAGTGATTTTTTTTGTACATCATTAGTTTTCATGTGTGTGTGTGGTCTTTTCTCCACTTTTTGTGATTTTTTTCAAAATTTATTTATTGGTATATACAGGTAACAATCGGTAAAATACAAGCTAAAACACAGTAAACATAAGTGCTAGATTGTAGCCTAAAGAAGTGTACACACATTACAAAACAGGAAAAAGGTATGTAGTTATTTTAGTATTTACTTAACAAAAAGCATAATTTTTAAGATTCCCCAGTGCATTACTGGTGGAGCAACGGCTAAAACTAGGCTAAAGTGAGCTGTAAAATTTAACTATTATTTATATTTAAGACATGAAATTCGTCAATATTTCTGAAAACCGCGCCCTTTATGATTAAAGACATAATACAAGAAAGAAATATTTATATAGGTTTTGAGCGTTGGAGAGCCACGCTTCGGCATGAATGAGCCGGCTCGACCGGAGTGATACCACGGCCTCACAGAAAACCAGCGTGAAGCAGCACTGTGCTGTGTTTCGCTGCGTGAGTGGATAAAGGTGGGTTTAAAGGATACCAACACGCTTGTGAGCACTGTGCTGTGTTTCGCTGCGTGAGTGGGTAAAGGGGGGTTTAAAGGATACCAACACGCTTGTGACTCTATTGGTGTGACGGGTGTCCATGGGCGGCGGCAATCGCTTACCATCAGGTGTTTTGCTTGTCAGCCACCTATCACATAAAAAATCCTACTATGGTACGCTACCTTAATACAAGGTGTTACAAAGTATCTCATTTAACGATATCTTTAAGAGGACAACGTTCATAGATATTTTACCATAAAAACAAAGTCATAAAACAGCTCAAGAGCAAACCACCGAATCTCAAGCACTATTAAATTTCACCCTAACGACCTTTTTAACATTTTTTCGATATTTCATCGCCATTTTTTATTGACGTAACGATCTCTAAATCCACAATCTTTGCCTAAATCTCAAAAGTTTGGGAACGGAAACGGTGATTTAGTGTTGTAATAAAGATAAATAAGAGACCCTTAAGCAGTTGATAGGAACTTGGGCCTTCTACATGGACTGTGGTGATGATCCTTCATCAATGTGTTTTTAATAATTATGCACAACTTTCTCTGTTTTTGCACTCGACATTTTGATTTACGCCTTTAGTGTTATATTTGGCGGTAAACAAGTTTTTTAGTGCTAAAGATGACCAAAAATAAGTATTATAAGTATGTGGGATGGGGTTCCAATTCCAAATAAAACCAGGGACTAGGGAATCAGTTATTCTATATTTACAATCTTAGCGTCGTCTTTACACGATCTTTCCATCGTCGGCCATTCGTCTTCTATCTCCCTCTCGCACCTCATTCTAAGTCAAACATAGATCTCGTACACGTTCCTTATCATGCATCTACCGATCACCAATCCTACAAGTATTTACCTAGGGACAGTAGCTCCGAAATTGTTAACAATAGATCCAGTTTATAACAGTTTCAATTACTTGGCGTCGCTAGGTACCCGTTGCCTTAATGCAGCCCAGTGGGCCCTGATAAAAAATATTCAATCTAATCAACTTGTTTTAAATTAAATTGAACCCTTCATAAAAAAAATACAATTTATTGCTAACTGAACTTTAAAACTTGAGAGAGGTAAAATAATGAATATTTAATGGCGCGATAAGCGAGACAAACGGAAGGATATTATAAAATACAGTGCGATAAAAAGTTAAAAGTTACCATGGCTGCTGCATAAACACGACTTTACTTTGAAGTCACTTCTTCTTATCGCGATGATGGCAATTAATGTAATACCACGAGCCTAGATCCGTTTCAGACAGTAGAGTATTTAATTAATTGATGAGGAATGATATAATATGACAGTCTAATTGTTGGAAATGGTCACTAGGTTTAAAGAAAGGACTGTTATACTTACTCGAAGGACTTGTGTCAGTCGCTGTTATATTTCATTCATAATGAATTGACAGGGAAGTGCGTCGCACTTTGAAGCGACGACTGCACTTGGGGTCCCGGGTTCGATCCCCGGGTCGGGCCAAAATTTGTACCTGAGTTTTTTCCGTTAAGAAGTTCTTCGTGTCAGCCCGAAGTCTGGAAGTTGGCGGTCTTATACCCCCGTGCCATGGAAAGCACGTTATGCCGTTGGTCCTGCGCTCGCTCCCTCTCCGGTCGTGTCACACTGGTGTTCCATCGGAATATGGGGACGACAGAATAGAGAGTGTACCTGTGTTCGGCCTATGTAGGGCGCCCTCTGGCTAGGTGGGAGGACGATCTGCGCAGGATGGCTGGCAAGAGCTGGATGCGAGAAGCCATGGATAGATCACAGTGGCGAACAATTGGAGAGGCCTACGTCCAGCAGTGGACTGCGATAGGCTGATGATGATGATGATGATGATGACCTGTGTTCGTGCACACGCTTGAGCACTATAATATATCCAACGTAATATTAAGCAATGAAACGAATTCTGAGTAGGATTACCTACAATTATAATAGCGATAAATAAATTAACAAATATCAGTACGCGCGAAAATCTACAATGAATCTGACAGCTCGACAGTGACAGACGCCACTAGGGTTGGATGGCGCCACTATCGACTAGTGATGTCTAGCCATCCGATTTTTATTCGGCTAACAGTAAGTAGCTAATCGTTAAGATTGGCCGCCTTTGCCGAAATCGTTTGGAAGATATTATTTATTACAATGAATTAATGAAATGCTGTGCCGTATACATCGAGTTATTGTGTTTAGTATAGTCCATCATTCTAATTCGTTGTTTTGTTCGTGGTTGAGCTATGGTTTAGCATAAATTGTACTAACCCTAACGTTAGAAACAAAAGAAGGAATTTTAAAGTTGCCAGGGTAAAATAACTCGCACGAAATTTGCTCAATCGCAATTCCAGTACATGTCATCAAAATTGTATAATGAAGGTAACCAAATTCTGGAAATCTACTCTCTGACACAGCGTGAATGTAAGCCCAAAATCACCGCCTGGCTTAAAACTTTAAATTGTGAGGAAACGGAATTAATATTCAAGCATCTTTTATAATCCAGGATAACTATCTTTTAAACACCATAATATTATCTAGAGTCTTATCACTTTACCACACACACACTCACACACACACATACTCACACACACACACACATACACACAAACACACACACGCACTCATTCTCACTCATACAAACACACAAAACGCATTCAATCGCATGCATGCTCTCTATCTTGGTTGTAATTATTTTGATATAATGTTGTTAGATCATCATCATCATCGTCAGCCCATTTAAGTCCCCACTGCTGGGGCACGGGCCTCCCTCAATCACATGAGGGGTAATTGCCATACTCACCACGCTTGGCAGACGGGTTGGCGAGGGTTTTGATATAAATGCAGAGTTTTCCTTCTCTGGGTGCTGATGATCATGCCAGCTTTACCTTAGTCGCCTTTTGCGGCACCTCGGTAAGAGTGAGGGTGGCCTATTCTACTCTGCCGGGGACCACACGGCGTTGTACAACCTGTGCGGATAAAGAATGGGATCAGAAATGGCGGCGCATCTGTTCACTTCTCGCTCGCACACCCACGAATGCGTACTCGCATTCGTGGGTGTGCAAACGCAAATAGTGAATGAGCGAGAAGTGAATAGATGCGCTGCCATTTCTGATCCCATTCTTTATCCGCAAAGGTTGTAATTATTTTGATGTAATGTTTTTAGATACTTAACTTTATTGTTACATTATATTGTTTTTATTGTTACGTTTTTATCTGTACCTTAGAATGAAATAAGTGTTAAGGAAAAGCGGCCTTTTCTGGCACAAGTGCTTCTTGCACTTAAAAGAAGAGGCCGACCTTTGTTTATAATATGTACCTATCTGGTTATGTTGAAATCAATCATCATCCCATTTAAGTCCCCACTGCTGGGGCACGGGCCTCCCTCAATCACATGAGGGGTAATTGCCATACTCACCACAGATTGGTGTCCGGCAGAGTAAAATAGGCCACCCTCACTCTTACCGAGGTGTCGTAAAAGGCGACTAAAGTAAAGCTGCTGGCATGATCATCAGCACCCAGAGAAGGAAAACTCTGCATTCATATCAAAACCCTCGCCAACCCGTCTGTATGGTGAAATAAATTATTATTATTATTATTAAATGGGCTGAAACTTGAGTGATACTACAGAAAACGTTGTGCTTTCGCCGAGTAAGTAAAAGGTTGACAGGTTATTTATCACTCAATTATTGTAACAGATGTCGTTGTGTTGCTTACCTGCGTTTGTCTGCTCGTCTGCCATCGATCACAAAAAAAATGGCGCAACGGCGCAATTGAGTCGCTCTCTTAATATCTCTCAATCTTTGCATCGATCGCAATTCAAAGGTGATTTACAGAACACTTTACGAGCCCTTATACGGAAGATCCGAATTTATAGCCAGACCAAGTGACCCTCAGGTAGAGTAATGGAGTTTGGTGCCAAATAATTGAATGAAAACATAGCAAGGAAAGTACCTCAAAGATGACTCAGGCAGTAAGAGTCAAACACTCCGCGTGGGATGATGCAATTCGAAGGTTTCAAATTAGGAGCTAGTTGTTGTTAGAGACTCATCGGTGATGACGTACTGTCAAAGGCTGGCTTACAGAGCCTTGACCGCCGCAGACGTGTGGCAAGCCTCTCAATCTTCTACCGGATTCATTTCCGAGAGTGTGCGGAGGTTCTGCATAATTTGATTCCCCCTAGCCCATTCCATCACCGGACGACAAGGCGCGGCAAAGGGTTTCATCCATACGTTGTTGGCTTAACCTTTATCCGCATGAAGCGATTTGCTTCCACGTTCATAATGCGGACAGCTAAGGAATGGAACTCCTTGTCAAGGTCTGTTTTTACTACATGTGGACATCTTTAAGGCAAGAGTGAACAGTCATCTTCTAGGCGAACGCGTTACATCCTAGGCCTTATTGTCATTTTCCATCAGGTGAGATTATGGTCAAACGTTAGCCTATAGGGGAACAGGGGGGGAATGGAAGCCAGTGGGGAATGGGAACCAGCCTGATTTGGCCACAATTATACTAGATAGAACGCATCTTGTAGCTGCGAACGGTGAAGGGGTGCGGGGGGAGTACGCGCGGCACGCCCGCATCGGTCTCAGTTCACTTCGCACCTACAAATTGGATGCAAGTTGCTTTTCGGCGGATTCGTTATAATTTTTACTAATTTTCGAGGACGAAATTAAAGTACTTGTGACATTGTTTTTTAAGTTTTGTGCTCTGTAGTGTTGAAAGTGATAATTAGAGATTGTGATACAGTAATAATTATTCGTAAATTCTCAACAGTGTTTTTATAATGTTATTGTAATTCGAAAAATATCCTTTGGGGTAATGGGAACCGACTGGCTCCCATTAACCCACTGATGGTTTTTTATTATGTTTAATGATGAATGTCGTTAGGCTTATTTGTCTTGGTATTGTTACGTTTTAAAGTTTATGATTTTATGTTTCAGTTACTTGTTTTGGTGTTGTGGCTACCATTGCCCCAATAGTTTTCATTACCCCATCCACTGGTTCTTGTTACCCTAACCCTCGGGCAATGTGAGGCAAACCTACTTTTTGTTTTAATGATGAGTACGTCCAAAGTCGTATTGTAATTGTAATTTTGATGATGAGGACTTAATGCTGATTAGTAGTAGTATACAAAATACCAAATAAAATAATATAATACTCAATATAACAAAAGTTATTGGTCGTTTTCCTTAAGTGGTGCCAATTCTCTCCATTTCCCCTAGTTCATAAAAAAGAGAACAATGAAGTGCTGCAAAATGATCCTGGTAATAAAAATCGTTGAATTGTATCGTTTTTAACACTGCTATTGTGTGTCGAGTGAATTGTCACGGACAACTTGCTTGGACCTAATAGAGTCTTAAAACCCGCGATTGTGTTTAGAGTGGTATCGGGAGAATCCGTAGGTCGATAAAACGTAAAGCACCGGCGTTTTATTGAGTGACTACCCATTTATTCTCAATAAGTTAAATAGCATTGGCAAGATATCTTCGGTTAGAGCCGTAATATTTAAAAAAAAGCACTTCCAAATGAAGTTTCCCTTGCTAATAAATTTTCTCTCACCGATGAAGTTTCTCGTACCAAGTTAGAAAAAATACTAGTTGTGAAACGAAGCAAACTAATTAGGTTTAAGACTTCGGGGTCGGGAAAATCAATGAGCCATCTATACAGTTAGCTGTTAAACTGAAGTTGGAGAGGTCAGGATTGGCCAATGGAACCAAAAAGCACAATAATATAGATACACTCAGTACCTACGCTGTTTGATGCCGAGCGAAAATTTTGCGAAAAATTTGACCGCTTATCCTTTGACCGTTTTTAATCATGTAACCTTCAGTTCAGTAAACACTGGTGACGCCAATTGATACGACCACGGCGATACGGCATAATCATTTCAGCAGAGACAATTTTCTTGTTTTGTACTTTTAAGAGCGTGTTTTTTTGGTAGTCGGGTTTTAGTTTTTAAACTTTATTTTTCATTAAATAGTGTCTGGGTGTAATATATGTATTTAAGTATATATTTGTGTTCCTCTGTTGTCTGATATCTGTAACACAAGTGCTTAAGCTACTTAGTGCGGAATCAGGTCAATGTATGAGATGTTGTGCGAATTATTATTATTATATTCTTTATATGCTGAGTATCACAGCTATTTGCTGGCTTTTCAGAAATGTACGGGCCTATGCCAAGTACAATTCCTACACTACGGATCTGATTGTGATAATCTGTGTGGTGGTGTGATTGGGCGTGTTTGTGGGACGTAAGGCTGTGAATGAGAGAATCATCATCATCATCATCAGCCTATTTAAGTCCCCACTGCTGGGGCACGGGCCTCCCTCAATCACATGAGGGGCAATTGCCATACTCACCACGCTTGGCAGACGGGTTGGCGAGGGTTTTGATATAAATGCAGAGTTTTCCCTCTCTGGGTGCTGATGATCATGCCAGCAGCTTTACCTTAGTCGCCTTTTACGACACCTCGGTAAGAGTGAGGGTGGCCTCATTCTACTCTGCCGGGTGGTCCCCGACAGAGTAGAATGAGAGAATATATTATTATTATTATTTACTTTTTCACGATACTAAAAGCACAGATTATAAAATTGCTAAAAGTCCACATAACTTTGTATGTAACAAACGCAGTTCCATTCTTTGTACTACGTGTATACTAATGAATGCATCTTTTGTTCCATGTACTCGCGACAACAGGGCACAGCTTGAGTAAGTATGCACTAACATTGTATAAAACAAAAGTGTTCATTTGAAGCTTTTTTTTATACTAGAGGCAAAAAATGAGCAAGCAAGTTGGTTTGGTTAGCGGACGGCAGTCTGTCTCCTACCTATCCTTCGTTTTTGGTAATGTGTCTGTCCAACCTTCTTGTTAAATGTATAAAAACTTAATCAGTCGACTTATTAGATTTTAATTTTAATTTATCCCAATTTAATTTATAAAAGTAGCGAATTTATATTTTGACCAAGCTGTGTACGCTACTTTAGGATTACTGTCTAGCTTATTTACTTTTAATTTTTATATATTGTTTTTTAATTGACTGTGATCTGTTTGCGTTCCAAATTTAAATAAATAAATAAAACCAATAAACTAAACATCTATCTTTATTTTTATGAAGCATCGTCTATTAAATGCAATATGAAAAGCATGTGTCTATTAAACTAGGTAGAAAATTAGTTATTTAAAAGCATATTTTAGGTAATTATATATGTGTGTAAGTGTTTAAATATCCTTAAATCATGTAAGTATATATGCTTATGCATGGCTAGATATATAGGTATCATTTTCTATAAGTCGTTGTAGTCTTAATTGCTATACGTTCTTTACCCCAAGGTTATATGTATATTTCTCTGTAAAAGTAACATAATACATTGTTAGTGCTTAAGAACTGTGTAAAGCATCCACGAGAGCTTTTTCTTTCTTGGTACGAACTGCTAAGGAAGCTGTTCGTACCAAGAAAGCTGCTTGCCGGCTTCGGTATTCCCAGAGATCTACAATTTGGGTGTCTTTAAGTCGAGAGTGAATAGGCTTCTTCTGGGTAAGCACGCTACATCTTAGACCTTATTGTCACTTTCCATCAAGTGAATTGAGGTCAAGTGCAAACCCATTTAATATAAAAAAAATTACAGTTAAATCAACCTATCTCAAAAACTATAAGAGATACTTTGATCAAACCAAAAATCGTTGAAAGAGTTAATTAGCATGCATCACCTCTATTTTTTTTAGAATTTTATACCCCGTAGTTATAAAAATAGAGGGGGGGGGACATACTTTTTACGACTTTGAGAGCTGATATCTCAAAAACCGTTCACTTTAAGAAAAATGTTTTTTAGAAAACTTTATATCATTTTAAAAGACCTTTCCATTGATACCCCACACGGGTATGTACATCGAAAAAAAAAATTTCATCCCTCAGTTACATGTATGGGGGGCCCCACCCCCAATTCTTTTTTTTACTATTTAGTGTCATATTTTTGTAGCGGTTCATACAACACATATTCCCATCAAATTTCATCACTGTAGTACTTATAGTTTCCGAGTAAATCGGCTGTGACAGACGAACAGACGGACAGACGGACAGACGGACATGACGAAACTATAAGGGTTCCGTTTTTGCCATTTTGGCTACGGAACCCTAATAAAAAAAGCTACTACTGACAAACTGTTCTGCAGTTTGGCTGATTTTGTAATAAGCAATGTATTTTTAATAAATAAATAATAAAAAGTCACCTAATGAAAATAATCTTCACCGGCCATGAACATCCGCGAAATCAAAGACATAGGTAGCTAATGTGTTGCTGGCCTTTTTGAAAAGGAGTACGCTCTTCTCTTGAAGGTCCCTAAGTCGTAGCCGTCGGGAAATACTCTCGCAGGCAAACTGTTCCACAGAACTGAGGTACGAGGTAAAAAGTTCCGCGAAAAACGCACAGTATTAGACCGCCATCAAGATGATGGGGATAGTAAATAAATACATTCACAGCATCACATACATTGATCTGACTCCGAGTTGAAGTACCTGTGTTACGGATATCAGAATCAACAGTGGGATTACAAATATATACATATAATATACTTTTCTTTTATAAAACCAATACAAACAGACATGTTCATGCACACAAATGTGTGTACTATGCGGGGATCGAACCCACAACCCTTGGACCAAAGGCAGCGTTCACTACCACTGTTCCAAATGGGTCGTCGAAAAGGCGCGTTCCTATCCATTGAGCTACCATCGATCCTCTCAAATGATTTAGTGTGCCTTATTCATGGTAATGTTACTCTTTTTCTCAATTACTACCACAATCCACATTGTGACTCCAATGGTGTCGCGGGTGTCCATAGGCGGCGGCAATCGCTTACCATCAGGTGATCCGTCTGCTCGTCTGCCACCTATCACATAAAATAAAAATTTGACAGGTAGAAGACGAGTATACTTTGAAAGCGATCGCCACCACCCATGGACACCTGAAACACCAGTGGAGTCACAAGAACGCTATCAACCTTTAAACCACCACATTGGGTCACTAGTACACTCACTCACGCAGCGATACACAGGAGAGGAGCTGCTTCGCGCCGGTTTTCTGTGAGGTCGTGGGATACCACGAGGGATACCTCCGCATAGATAACATACCATCCTATAATTAACATGATGAACCTAGGACATCCCGTATGGAATTGGCTACCGTCATCATCAGCCTATGGCAGTCCACTGCTGGACGTAGGCCTCTCCAATTGTTCGCCAATGTGATCTATCCATGGATTCTCGCATCCAGCTCTTGCCAGCTATCCTGCGCAGATCGTCCCCCCATCTAGCCAGAGGGCGCTACAGTAATCCACCGTAATCCAATAAAAAATATTCTTCCAAAAACACCGCCTTCAAACACCACGAACTAAACGGTGTAAAATAATATTTTTAAACTTTATACACCTCAAATAAATTTTATAACAGTACACTCGAGAAAAGGTGTTACCGAAGTCGGCGCCCAATACTATCTTGTAATTTAATTCAACATTCAATTATTCAAGAGGGATTAGGTGCCGACTTCGGTAAAACCTTTTCTCGAGTGTACTTATAAAATGAAGGCGATTTTTTTTTCACAAAAAAAATTTTTTTAACCCTTTTAGTGACTAATTTTTTCTCCTTTTTTTTGAAGTCGATTAAAATAACCGCTGTTCTATACATACTCTAATTCTGAGTCGCACTTTAAAGCGACGGCTGCGCTTGGGGTCCTGGCGGATTCGATCCCCGGATCAGGCCAAAATTTATACCTGAGTTTTTCTGTTAAGAAATTCCCAGTGTTAGCACGGACTCTGAAA
>CM032492.1:5494050-5506126 GCA_019059595.1 Marasmia exigua
CAACATTAACGTTACGTTCAGCAGAGTCCGTGCTAACAGTGGGAATTTCTTAACAGAAAAAACTCAGGTATAAATTTTGGCCTGATCCGGGGATCGAATCCGCCAGGACCCCAAGCGCAGCCGTCGCTTTAAAGTGCGACTCAGAATTAGAGTATGTATAGAACAGCGGTTATTTTAATCGACTTCAAAAAAAAGGAGAAAAAATTAGTCACTAAAAGGGTTAAAAAAAATTTTTTTTGTGAAAAAAAAATCGCCTTCATTTTATAAGTACACTCGAGAAAAGGTTTTACCGAAGTCGGCACCTAATCCCTCTTGAATAATTGAATGTTGAATTAAATTACAAGATAGTATTGGGCGCCGACTTCGGTAACACCTTTTCTCGAGTGTACTGTTATAAAATTTATTTGAGGTGTATAAAGTTTAAAAATATTATTTTACACCGTTTAGTTCGTGGTGTTTGAAGGCGGTGTTTTTGGAAGAATATTTTTTATTGGATTACGGTGGATTACTGTAGCGCCCTCTGGCTAGATGGGGGGACGATCTGCGCAGGATAGCTGGCAAGAGCTGGATGCGAGAATCCATGGATAGATCACATTGGCGAACAATTGGAGAGGCCTACGTCCAGCAGTGGACTGCCATAGGCTGATGATGACGGTAGCCAATTCCATACGGGATGTCCTAGGTTCATCATGTTAATTATAGGATGGTATGTTATCTATGCGGAGGTATCCCTCGTGGTATCCCACGACCTCACAGAAAACCGGCGCGAAGCAGCTCCTCTCCTGTGTATCGCTGCGTGAGTGAGTGTACTAGTGACCCAATGTGGTGGTTTAAAGGTTGATAGCGTTCTTGTGACTCCACTGGTGTTTCAGGTGTCCATGGGTGGTGGCGATCGCTTTCAAAGTATACTCGTCTTCTACCTGTCAAATTTTTATTTTATGTGATAGGTGGCAGACGAGCAGACGGATCACCTGATGGTAAGCGATTGCCGCCGCCTATGGACACCCGCGACACCATTGGAGTCACAATGTGGATTGTGGTAGTAATTGAGAAAAAGAGTAACATTACCATGAATAAGGCACACTAAATCATTTGAGAGGATCGATGGTAGCTCAATGGATAGGAACGCGCCTTTTCGACGACCCCTTTTGGAACAGTGGTAGTGAACGCTGCCTTTGGTCCAAGGGTTGTGGGTTCGATCCCCGCATAGTACACACATTTGTGTGCATGAACATGTCTGTTTGTATTGGTTTTATAAAAGAAAAGTATATTAAATGTATATATTTGTAATCCCACTGTTGATTCTGATATCCGTAACACAGGTACTTCAACTCGGAGTCAGATCAATGTATGTGATGTTGTGAAATATTTATTTATTATCCCCATCATCTTGATGGCGGTCTAATACTGTGCGTTTTTCGCGGAACTTTCTACCACGTACCTCAGTTCTGTGGAACAGTTTGCCTGCGAGATTTCGCGACGAGTATTTCCCGACGGCTACGACTTTAGGGACCTTCAAGAGAAGAGCGTACTCCTTTTTAAAAAGGCCAGCAACACATTAGCTACCTATCTCTCTGATTTCGCGGATGTTCATGGCCGGTGAATATTATTATCATTAGGTGACTTTTTTTTTATTTTTATTTATTTAATACAAATACAGTACTTATTACAAAATCTGCCAAACTGCAGAACAGTTTGTCGGCAGTAGCTTTTTTTTTATATATTAAATGGGTTTGCACTTGACCTCATTTCACCTGATGGAAAGTGACAATAAGGTCTAAGATGTAGCGTGCTTTCCCAGAAGGAGCCTATTCACTCTCGACTTAAAGACACCCAAATTGTAGCTCTCTGGGAATGCAGAAGCCGGCAAGTTGTTCCATTCCTTAGCAGTTCGTACCAAGAAAGAAGAAGCTCTCGTGGATGCTTTACACAGTTCTTAAGCACTAACAAAGTATTATGTTACTTATATCTAGCCATGCATAAGCATATATACGTACATGATTATAGGGTATTTAAACACTTACACACATATAATTACCAACATTATGCTTTTAAATAACTAATTTTCTACCTAGTTTAATAGACACATAAGAATAAGAATAAGAATAATTTATTACAGATAATTGTTACATTACAACTTAAGCTAACAAAAATATATAAACAAAATTAACGAAGTGTAACATACAGGAGATCAGTCCGTAGGTCCCACACTAGGATAACCCTGTATCGTGGGCACCTACCTACATGTCGAGATGCGAGTTGCGATAGATGCTTCATGTAGAAAAGTGAAGAACTTAAAATTTTTAAATAATATTTTTTTCTTATATAAATCTATTGATAAAGATAGGTAGGTAACTAAAAACTAACAACTAAAAAACATGCTTTGCATATTGCATTTGATAGACGATGCTTCATAAAAAGAAAGATAGATGTTTAGTTTATTGGTTTTATTGATTTATTTATTTATTAATTTAAATTGGAACGCAAACAGATCACAGTCAATTAAAAAACAATATATAAAAATTAAAATTAAATAAGATAGACAGAAATCCTAAAGTAGCGTACACAGCTTGGTTAAAATATAGAGGACTTGGAGACAATAATCATATTAATGATTGGAAATTCCTCAAATATAAATAAAAGAAATATTATTCAGGGGTTCACA
The DNA here is from genome assembly GCA_019059595.1 of Marasmia exigua. NCBI lineage: Eukaryota > Metazoa > Arthropoda > Insecta > Lepidoptera > Crambidae > Marasmia > Marasmia exigua. Next base: position 5,496,716 of record CM032492.1, read on the forward strand.
ACCCTTTCAGGGCTTAATGTGAAAAAAATTATCTTGTGTGCATTTCCCTTTTCTAGGTACTACACTCCTAGCCAAAATAACAGTATTCATTTGTTGAATACATTATTATATAACTTGACATATAGTCATAGTGACAAGTTTGTGTTTTTTGACACAAATAAATTTATTGATAATAAGTTTATTCTGACTGGCAAAACTTTTTATTTGCCAAATAAAATTAAAAATGAATTAGCTACTCTGTTAGCGTTTAATATTAAAAACCTGGTTACTCAGAGTTTGGAAGTGATTCCAAGTAATTTAAATTACAATATGAGACAATAGAGGAATCCTCTAGCAAATCAATAACAAAAGGAAACCCTAGTCATCTGAACCTTATACATCAGAATATCCAGGGTTTGTCTGGCAAAGAACTAGAATTAGAGTTATTTTTAAATGAAATGAATATCCATATTATATGTATTACAGAACACTGGTTAAGACAACATGAATTAATTATCAATATAGATAACTATAGCGTCAGTAGTTCGTTCACGAGAAAGTTGGCAATCAGAGGCGGGTCAATTATTTTATTGAATAATACAATTAAATTTAAAGAACGTAAAGATATTGTCTCACTCTCAGTTGAGCGAACTATTGAGTTAGCGTGTGCAGAGCTGGAGCGGCATGTCATTGTCTGTGTGTATAGGCCCCCAAATGGGAATTTTACCATGTTTGAATCCATTATGGAAGAAGTTTTGAGCAAAATATGTTCATCTAATAAAAAAGTAGTTGTTTGTGGAGATTTTAATATCAACATTTTAGATAACTCACAGAACTCTGTTAGGTTTCTGAATCTCTTTAAATCATTTAATTTACATCATCTTTTCAACGAACCCACGCGAGTCACACCCACCTCAGCTACTTGTTTAGATAACATATTTTGTAACTGTGAAGTTATGGACAAGTCCATAATAAATTTTATCAATTCTGACCATAGTGGTCAAATGACTGTGTTTGAGCACCGTCATGCCCCTTCTTCATATAGTTTTGTATGTAGACCAATCACTGAAAACCGTATAAATAGATTTAAAGAAACTATCTCACAAAAGTTGTCTACATTGTCCTATAATGAAGGAAATGTAAACCAACATTATGATAAATTATTTAATGTCGTTGAAAAAGAATTTAATGGTATCTTTACCAAAAGAACCATTAAAACAAATACCTCTAAAACCAAATTCAGTGACTGGGCCACTACAGGTATTTATAAAAGCAGAAAGAGGTTATTTGAATTGTATGATATTAAGGCCAACTCTAATGACCCAACGACATTAGAATATGTTAAGAAATATTCAAAGCTATTTAAAAAAGTATGCGCAGTGGCCAAATCAAATTACTTTAAAAATAAGATAATGAAAGCTAGTAATAAAAGTAAAGTTACATGGAAAATTATAAATAAAGAGACTTGCAAAAACAAAACACAACACAGCAAGCTCTCTCTTAAAATTGATGGCAAATCTATTGATACAGACTCTGAAGTGGCAAGCACATTTGAGTCATTCTTTTTCAAACATTCCAGTCACTACCACTAAAACATTAAATTCGAGCCCGCATCTCGCTGCTTCTCTCATCAAGTCGCATGTAGATGAGTGCACCACATCTTTTAGATTTAGTCATGTAAACTCAGAGATTATTCTTAAAACATTAAAAGATTTAAATATTAAAAAGACTGAGGATGCATGGGGAATTTTGATAGATATAATAAAAAATATAATACACTCTATCGCACCCCACTTAGCTATAATATTTAACGAATGTGTTGACGAGGGTCAATTTCCAAATAAGATGAAAATTAGTAAAATCATACCTTTATTCAAATCTGGAGAAAGGAGTGACCCGTCTAACTTTAGGCCAATATCCATATTGCCAGCACTCAGTAAAATATTCGAAAAAATTATATTCACTCAACTTTTATCTCATTTTAATATTAATAAATTACTGCATGAAAAACAGTTTGGATTTACTAAAGGAAAATCCACTACTGATGCAGGAGTGGCTCTTATCAAACATGTTTTTGATGCGTGGGAGAAAAAGCAGGATGCAATAGGTGTTTTCTGTGATTTGTCGAAAGCATTTGATTGCGTTAATCATGAAACACTATTGATGAAGTTACGGCATTACGGTGTATTGAATAACGCACTTGATATGATTCAATCTTATTTGTCTGATAGGATTCAAAGGGTTAATGTTAATGGAATCGACTCTTCTGGCGCTCCTCTATTAATGGGAGTGCCCCAAGGCTCAATATTGGGGCCTTTGTTGTTCTTAATATACGTAAATGACCTTCCATACTTTACGAAAGATCTATGTGAGATAGTGTTATTTGCTGACGACACTTCCTTGATTTTTAAGGTTGATAGATATAAAAAATCAATTGACGATGTAAATGATACTCTCTCACAGGTATTGCACTGGTTTACGACCAACAATTTACTTCTTAATTCAAAGAAAACTAAATGTGTAAAATTCACCATGCCAAATGTAAGGCAGGTCGATACAAGTATTAAGATGAACAATGAATCTATTCAAATCATTAATTCCACAGTTTTTCTCGGTATAACTATAGATGCGAAATTGCAGTGGAGTCCCCATATTGCTGCCTTGGCAGGAAGACTAAGTTCCGCTGCATATGCAGTAAGAAAAATTAGGCGTCTGACTGATATCGAAACGGCAAGACTGGTCTATTTCAGCTATTTCCACAGTGTGATGTCATATGGTCTACTGTTGTGGGGGTCTGCTGCTGACATACAAACTATTTTTGTATTACAGAAAAGGGCCATCCGCGCTATATACAGCCTTAGATCACGTGACTCACTTAGGGAAATATTTAAAGAAATAAATATTTTAACCGTGGCTTCCCAATTTATCCTTGACTGCATTATGTATGTACGTAAGAACTTGCACACTTTTCCAAAAAAGTCCGATAGTCATAGTCTTAACACCAGAAATAAACATAGGCTTGCCGTCCCGGTCCTCAGACTCCATAAAATCGGTAATTCGTTTGTTGGCTTAAGTATTAAGATATTTAATAAGCTACCACAAAATGTCATTAACCTATCACTGGATAAGTTTAAGTCTCATATTAAAACCTGCCTAATGAAGAAAGGTTACTATAGTGTACAAGACTATTTAAATGATAAGGATTCTTGGTCAAGTTAATTGATAAATATTTTGAGTTGTTATTCATAGTAGTCTATTAACTTACATAATTGTATTTTTTTTCTCGATTGAAACTCTGTAACATCATCAATATTTGAAAAGAGTAACTACTGAGTTTCTTGCTGGTGTCTTCTCAGTAGAAATCGACATTCCGAACCAGCGGTAGATATTATGTACCTATTTTGACATTCATAAGTGTTCTGTGTGGACCTAAATTGAATAAATAATTTTTTATCTTTATCTTATCTTTATAAATTCGCTGCTTTTATAAATTAAATTGGAATAAATTAAAATTAAAATCGAATAAGTCTACCGATTAAGTTTTTATACATTTAACAAGAAGGTTGGACAGACACATTACCAAAAACGAAGGATAGGTAGGAGACAGACTGCCGTCCGCTAACCAAACCAACTTGCTTGCTCATTTGTTGCCTCTAGTATAAAAAAAGCTTCAAATGAACACTTTTGTTCTATACAATGTTAATGCATACTTACTCAAGCTGTGCCCTGTTGTCGCGAGTACATGGAACAAAAGATATATTCATTAGTATACACGTAGTACAAAGAATGGAACTGCGTTTGTTACATATAAAGTTATGTGGACTTTTAGCAATTTTATAATCTGTGCTTTTAGTATCCTGAAAAAGTAAATAATAGTAATATATTCTCTCATTCTACTCTGCCGGGGATCACCCGGCAGAGCAGAATAGGCCACCCTCACTCTTACCGAGGTGTCGTAAAAGGCGACTAAGGTAAAGCTGCTGGCATGATCATCAGCACCCAGAGAAGGAAAACTCTGCATTTGTATCAGAACCCTCGCCAACTCGTCTGCCAAGCGTGGTGAGTATGGCAATTGCCCCTCATGTGATTGAGGGAGGCCCGTGCCCCTGAGTGTGCCCGTGAGTGGGGACTTAAATAGGCGGATGATGATGATGATGATTCTCTTATTCACAGCCTTATGTCCCACAAACACGCCCAATCACACAACCACACAGATCATCACAATCAGATTCGTAGTGTAGGAATTGTACTTGGCCTAGGCCCGTACATATCTGAAAAGCCAGCAAATAGCTGTGATACTCAACGTATAAAGAACATAATAATAATAATTCTCACAACATCTCATACATTGACCTGATTCCGTCCTAAGCAGCTTAAGCACTTGTGTTACAGATCTCAGACAACAGAGGAACACAAATATATACTTAAATACATATATTACACCCAGACACTATATTATAAAAAACCCTGTAATATAAGGTTAGCCCAGTGTATTGTTAAAAGTATAGAAACATAATAACTTAGGGCGACGGGTAGCCCTTACGAGCGACATCAATCGATTTAAATTGATAGCTACTAAACCGTATATCGCCGCCGCGTGGTCCTCGACAGAGTAGAATAGGCCACCCTCACTCTTACCGAGGTGTCGTAAAAGACGACTAAGGTAAAGCTGCTGGCATGATCATCAGCACCCAGAGAAGGAAAACTCTGCATTTATATCAAAACCCTCGCCAACCCGTCTGCCAAGCGCGGTGAGTATGGCAATTACCCCTCATGTGATTGAGGGAGGCCCGTGCCGCAGCAGTGGGGACTTAAATGGGCCGACGAAATCAATTGGCGTCACCAGTGTTGACTGAACTGAAGACTGACTGATTGAAGGTTACATGATAAAAACGGCCAAAGGATAAGCGGTCAAATTTTTCGCAAAATTTTCGATCGGCATCAAACAGCGTAGGTACTGAGTGTATCTATATTATTGTGCATTTTGGTTCCATTGGCCAATCTTGACCTCTCCAACTTCAGTTTAACAGCTAACTGTATAGATAGCTCATTGATTTTCCCGACCCCGAAGTCTTAAACCTAATTAGTTTGCTTCGTTTCACAACTAGTATTTTTTCTAACTTGGTACGAGAAACTTCATCGGTGAGAGAAACTTTATTAGCAAGAAAACTTCATTTGGAAGTGTTTTTTTTTAATATTACGGCTCTAACCGAAGATATCTTGCCAATGCTATTTAACTTATTGAGAATAAATGGGCAGTCACTCAATAAAACGCCGGTGCTTTACGTTTTATCGACATACGGATTCTGCCGATACCACTCTAAACACAATCGCGGGTTTTAAAACTCTATTAGGTCCAAGCAAGTTGTCCGTGACAACTCACTCGACACACAATAGCAGTGTTAAAAACGATACAATTCAACGATTCTTATTTCGCAGCACTTCACTGCACAAATAAACACCAAATTTGTTCTTTTTTTATGAACTATAGGCTGACATTGACCACAATCTCACTTGATGGAAAGTGACGATGAGGTCTAGGATGTAACGCGTTCGCCTAGAAGATGCCTCTTCACTCTTGCCGTAAAGATGTCCATATGTAGTTGTCCGGAAAAACAGACCTTGGCAAGGAGTTCCATTCCTTAGCTGTCCGCATTATGAACGTGGAAGCAAATCGCTTGTTGCGAATAAATGGTAAGCCAACTATGTATGGATGAAACCCTTCGCCGCGTCTTGTTGTTCGGTGGTGGAAAGGGCTGGGGTGATCAAATCATGCAGAACCTCCGCACACTCTCCGAAATGAATCCGGTAGAAGATTGAGAGGCTTGCCACACGTCTGCGGCGGTAAAGGCTCTGTAAGCCAGCCTTTGAGAGTACGTCATCACCGATGAGTCTCTAACAACAACTAGCTCCTAATTTGAAACCTTCGAATTGCATCATCCCACGCGAAGTGTTTGACTCTTACTGCCAGAGTCATCTTTGAGATACTATCCTTGCTATGTTTTCATTCCATTATTTGGCACCAAACTCCATTACTCTACCTGAGGGTCACTTGGTCTGGCTATAAATTCGGATCTTCCGTATAAGGGCTCGTAAAGTGTTCTGTAAATCACCTTTGAATTGCGATCGATGCAAAGATTGAGAGATTTTAAGAGAGCGACTCAATTGCGTTGTTGCTGCTATTTTTTTGTGTTCCATGACAGACCAGCAGACGATTACGCAGGTAAGTGACACAGCGACATCTGTTACAATAATTGAGTGATAAATAACCTGTCAACCTTTTACTTACTCGGCGAAAGCACAACGTTTTCTGTAACATCACTCAAGAGCTCCCCCATCAGCTCCATTCTCGGGTTTATCCTGGAACTGGAGCTACATGAGGTGCTGTAATAGGTTACGGGGCTGCCACAATAGATCATCTACTGGTCGCAGTGGCTATGAGACGCAGGGCTCACCCCATTTCTATCAAATAATAACATCACTCAAGTTTCTGCCCATTTAATAATAATAATAATAATTTATTTCAACATACAGACGGGTTGGCGAGGGTTTTGATATGAATGCAGAGTTTTCCTTCTTTGGGTGCTGATGATCATGCCAGCAGCTTTACCTTAGTCGCCTTTTACGACACCTCGGTAAGAGTGAGGGTGGCCTATTCTACTCTGCCGGACACCAATCTGTGGTGAGTATGGCAATTACCCCTCATGTGATTGAGGGAGGCCCGTGCCCCAGCAGTGGGGACTTAAATGGGCTGACGATGATGATGATGATCTAACAAGATTATATCAAAAGAATTACAACCAAGATAGAGAGCATGCATGCGATTGAATGCGTTTTGTGTGTTTGTATGAGTGAGTGTGTGTGTATGTGTGCGTATGTGTGTGTGTGTGTGTGTGTGTGTGTGTGTGTGTGTGTGTGTGTGTGTGTGTGTGTATGTGTGTGTGAGTGTGTGTGTGGTAAAGTGATAAGACTATTAGATAATTATGGTGTTTAAAAGATAGTTATCCTGGATTATAAAAGATGCTTGAGTATTAATTCCGTTTCCTCATAATTTAAAGTTTCAAGCCAGGCATTGTAATAAATTGTAATAATTCATTGTAATAAATAATATCTTCCAAACGATTTCGGCAAAGGCGGACAATCTTAACGATTAGCTTCTTACTGTTAGCCGAATAAAAATCGGATGGCTAGACATCACTACTCGATACCCCATCCCTAGTGGCGTCTGTCACTCGAGCTGTCAGATTCATTATAGATATTCGCGCGTACTGATATTTGATAATATATTTATCGCTATTATAATTTTAATCCTACTCAGATTTCGTTTCATTGCTTAATATTACGTTGGATATATTATAGTGCTCAAGCGTGTGTACGAACACAGGTCATCATCATCATCATCATCATCAGCCTATCGCAGTCCACTGCTGGACGTAGGCCTCTCCAATTGTTCGCCACTGTGATCTATCCATGGCTTCTCGCATCCAGCTCTTGCCAGCCATCCTGCGCAGATCGTCCTCCCACCTAGCCAGAGGGCGCCCTACATAGGCCGAACACAGGTACACTCTCTATTCTGTCGTCCTCATATTCCGATGGGACACCAGTGTGACACGACCGGAGAGGGAGCGAGCGCAGGACCAACGGCTTAACGTGCTTTCCGTGGCACGGGGGTATAAGACCGCCAACTTCCAGACTTCGGGCTGACACGAAGAAACGGAAAAAACTCAGGTACAAATTTTGGCCCGACCCGGGGATCGAAACCGGGACCCCAAGCGCAGTCGTCGCTTCGAAGTGCGACGCACTTCCCGCTGTGCCAACGAAGCTGTCATTCATTAAAGTAAAGTAAAGTAAAGTATCAGCCTATAAACTGTCCCACTGCAGAGCAAATGCCTGATGAAAGGCCCATAATAGAAATCAAGTTATCGTTACTATGATGGGATTAGGCTTAATCACCACACTTGCCAAATGCGGATTGGTGATCACAAACCCGAGCTATGTTCGAATAATTCGAAACATACTTTTCGCTCGACCCGGGAATCGAACCCTAGACCCCGAGATCACGGCCCGGTACTTAACCCACTAGACCATCAGGGCGTTATGTCACTGTCATAACACCGACTGACACAAGTCTTTCGAGTAAGTATAACATACCTTTCTGAACGACCCGTTTGGAACAGTGGTAGTGAACGCTGCCTTTGGTCCAAGGGTTGCGGGTTCGATCCCCGCACAGTACAAACATTTGAGAGCGTCAAAATGTTTGTTTGTATTGGTCTGGGTGTTTTCTATGTATTATAAGTATGTATTTACAAGAGAAAAGTATTATATGTATATATTTGTAATCCCACTGTTGATTCTGATATCCGTAACACAGGTGCTTGAGCTACCTAACTCGGAGTCAGATTAATGTATGTGATGTTGTGAAATATATAATTATAATTTCTATAAACCTACTGACCATTTCGAACAATCAAACTGTCATATTATATCATCATCATCATCATCGTCAGCCCATTTAAGTCCCCACTGCTGGGGCACGGGCCTCCCTCAATCACATGAGGGGTAATTGCCATACTCACCACGCTTGGCAGACGGGTTGGCGAGGGTTTAGATATAAATGCAGAGTTTTCCTTCTCTGGGTGCTGATGATCATGCCAGCAGCTTTACCTTAGTCGCCTTTTACGACATTCATATTATATCATTCCTCATCAATTAATTAAATACTCTACTGTCTGACCCCGATCTTTGCGTTTGGTATTACATTAATTACCATCATCGCGATAAGAAGAAGTGACTTCAAAGTAAAGTCGTGTTTATGCAGCAGCCATGGTAACTTTTAACTTTTTATCGCACTGTATTTTATAATATCCTTCCGTTTGTCTCGCTTATCGCGCCATTAAATATTCATTATTTTACCTCTCTCAAGTTTTAAAGTTCAGTTAGCAATAATATGATTGTATTTTTTTTGTGAAGGGTTCAAGTTCCGTGTGGTCCCGGCAGAGTAGAATAGGCCACCCTCACTCTTACCGAGGTGTCGTAAAAGGCGACTAAGGTAAAGCTGCTGGCATGATCATCAGCACCCAGAGACGGAAAACTCTGCATTTATATCAAAACCCTCGCCAACCCGTCTGCCAAGCGTGGTGAGTATGGCAATTACCCCTCATGTGATTGAGGGAGGCCCGTGCCCCAGCAGTGGGGACTTAAATGGGCTGATGATGATGACCTAGCGACGCCAATTAATTGAAACTGTGATAAACTGGATCTATTGTTAACAATTTCGGAGCTACTGTACCTAGGTAAATACTTGTAGGATTGGTGATCGGTAGATGCATAATAAGGAACGTGTACGAGATCGATGTTTGAATTAGAATGATGTGCGAGAGGGAGATAGAAGACGAATGGCCGACGATGGAAAAATCGTGTAAAGACGACGCT
>CM032492.1:5514071-5524998 GCA_019059595.1 Marasmia exigua
GTTATCTGATTTTTTGTGCCAATAAACTTTTTCTATTCTATTTCTATTACCTATTTCAAATAAATATATACTTAGCTATAAATTACTAATACATACTGTACATTACAAAACAAATAAACATACTAATATATTTGTTGTTCCTCTGTTGTCCTGATATCTGTAACACGAGTGCTTAGCACTTAGTACGAATCAGGTAAACCTTATTAGATGTTTGTGAGAATTAGTAGTTAATTATGATTAATTAGTATTTATTTTTGAATAAGTTTTCAGAAAGAGCACTAATCTATAGTCCAGTCATTAGTTGCCAGTGCAGTTTTGTCATTCATTCATTCCAACAGCTGGATTTTTGTGCAGGCCTTGATACGTCATTACAATGATATCTCAAAAGTCCCCGTCGATGCCCCCCCCTCTAGATGCGTTGTTTTCATCATCATCGTCGTCAGCCGCATTTAAAAGTCCCACTGCTGGGCACCGATCCTCCCTCAATCACATGAGGTATTGCCATACTCAACCACGCTTGGGCAGACGGTTGCGAGGTTTTGATATAAATGACAGAGTTTTTCCTTTCTCTGGGCGCTGATGTCATGCCAGCAGCTTTACCTTAGTCGTCTTTTTACGACACCTCGTAGAGTGAGGGTGGCCTATTCTACTCTGCCGGGGACCACACGGCGTTGTTTTATTCGAGGTCAAGGGTCACAAATTTGCGTTTTTTGCGTATATTCTCTGTAACAATAAGAGCTATCGAAATAGTTCAAGTAAAGTTTGTAGATCGTAAAATGGTCTACATAAAAGAATTTCACCCTTACTCTTCTGCAGAGCATTGTTCTATCTACCTTCCAACTAAAAAAGAATTATCTAAATCGGCTCATAAGAGGCAAAGTAACGTCGAACAAACATAAAAAAAAAATGTCGAATTAAGAATTTTTTTATGAAGTTCGGTTAAGCAAATTTTGTAGATCGTAAAATTGTCTACATAAAAGGATTTCAACCTTTTTCCTCCTTGCAGTGCATTGTCTAATCTACCTTCCACTTTTTTTTTGTTTCGATTTAATCCACGCATCAGTCTTTTGAACTATGAATGGATGGTTGATTGTGATAGCTACCTTCCACTAAAAAAAGTACTTATTCATACATCGGTTCATAATGCAAGTAATCGTCGAACAAACTAAAAAAAATGTCGAATTTGATAACTTTTTTTTGAAGTCAGTTTAAAACGGTATTCATGAACTTACCTCTATTATAATCTGATAGGACGCCAGTTGGGACACAATTCAATTATTGGGTAACAATATCATAGACCGAGTTTGTTGATTAGTCACGATTTGAAAAGGTCACGACCGTCCTTTAATATAGAAAAAAAAATGTAACACAAAGCGTCGCCCGCGGATTTCGGTCGCGTGGAATTTGGTTTGCCACAATGTACTTAGCTTATGTCACTCTCCATCCATCTATCTCCACTTAATAATCGTTTTTTTTTTAATGATACATCTATGGATCCTGAATCTGCAATAAAGATTAAATCTTATTATATATTTTATTATTTTTATTCATGTAGGTTCTATTGGTATTTTAGTAGTAACCATTTATATTAATTAGTGTATGATAACTTTTTATTTATTATCTTATATATATATTTTATACTATCAATTTTACTTAATCAATGTTTCACAATCAAAGGATTTGCACCACCCACTCCTCTTCTATCTAATGTCCTTTACCCCCGAGAGGTTGTCTGGTAGAGATCGCTCCCAGCGATAAGACCGCCTAAATTGTCATTTGTATCTCTATATACCTAGCTTATAAGTTTTGTATGTTTGTGCAATAAAGAGTATTTATCCTTCTATATCCATGTCCCAAAGGTTGCGGGTTCGATCCCACACAGTACAAACATTTTTTGTTGTGCATGAACATGTTTGTTTGTATGGTCTGGGTGTTTCTATGTATTATACGTATGTATTTACAAAATAAAAGTATTACGTTATATTTGTAATCCCCCTGTTGGTTCTGATAATGTTACAACATTGCCTTGAGCTACTATCTTCGGAGTCGATCACTTAATGTGATTTTTGAATATTTATATTAAATCCGACATTGAATGCATTCCGATTGATTACAAAAAGTTTAATTTTAAATCTTCAAAATTAAATAGTTAGTACCTTAAAGGTGGCTGTCCATCCTCCATACCTGTCTGAGAAGAATTTTTTTTTTTTACATTTAAATTTTCAGAAACACAACACTCACACACGTACACCCACAAGCATATACGTATAGACATGCATGATCACACGTATATAATACACCATGCTTTTTTGACCGTCGTGCACCCTTATTGAGGGCATCATACTGATGACAACAAACATTTTCCCCCCAGGAAAAAAAATCACCTTCCCATACAAAAGTAATCAGCTGATTGGTGCAAATTGTATGCGGAGAAAATTTTTTTTTGAGATTAGACCCTATTTTCCTTGGGGGAAAATGTTTATTGTCATTAGTATTATGCCCTCGATAAGGGTGCACGATAGTTAAAAAAGCGTATGTTATTATAATGATAATTCTATGTATAATAATAACAACACTAGTTAATTGTATTTATTTTTATAGCAGTGCTCTCTCTATGGGTACTTAAAGAATACCAGGGTCGGGGCGTCTCAACACCCCGACACATGCTGAGTATGTCCTTTTCGGTGTTTTACTGTGTACCGTCATTATTTAAATGTTTAATGTTATTGTAATACACTGAATATATATTTTCTTGCTTTCTTTCTAAATCATACATTATTGCCGGGTGAACATTCTATTTTGTATTGAACAGCTAATATTTTTTTCGGTTAAGTTTATTGTTGATATAATATGCTAAATTGACTTTTTTTTTTAGATTTTCGCGTTGCATTATAACTATAATGTATCAATACGGGGATTAACACGATATTTATTATGTGATTAACACGATATTTAACATTGTGTACTCACATATTTGGCTCGACGTTTCGGCTACGTTACAGCAGCCGTGGTCACGAGCGGACTGAGAACTGAGTCCGCTCGTCCGCCGAGTACACAATGTTGTTTCACATAATAAATATCGTGTTAATCCCCGTATTGATACATTATAGTAAATTGACTTAATTCACGATACCCAATATGAGGTTTCCGAGATGTAAACGATAATATAATTACGACATAAACTGCCCCACAAGACGAACGGCAAAAGGCCTCTGTCATAGAAATCAAGTAATCGTTACTATGATTGGATTAGGTTTAAAACCTGAACGAAAAGGATTAGGTTAGTGACCAGTATTAAATGAAACCACATAACAGTATCAAAATTATCAGTAGCCCATAGATAGAACGATTTTGTGTCTTCGTATACGGAAACTAAAAAAAAATAATTGGAAATTTGTGAAGGCGGAACACTCACAATCAATTCACCTAACAAACAAGAAAAAACAAAATCCAAATCGGTTCATCCGTTCTGGAGCTATGATGCCACGGACACACACACACACACACACACACACATCGAGCTTATAAAACCCCGTCGAATTTTCGTCGGGGGTTAAAAATGAGAACTGCGTACAGTAAAGAATACACTGAAAAATTCCTCCATTTTTCTTCGGGTGGGACTAGAATCGACGTCTTTTCTCAAACCGGACAAAATTGCGTATAATAATAATCATGCACTCAAAAATTCCGCGATACTTCGACATTGAACCGCAAACACTTACACTATTTATTAAATAACCATGCAAAAATGTTGGGTCCAACGCGCCGTTTTTGTACGCGAAAAATTGATTCACGCCAAAAGTGGCCGCTTTTGGCGTGAATCAATTTCTCGCGTACGCGTTGGATCCAACATTTTTGCATGGTTATTTAATTTGCTGGGTCCGTTTTTGTACGCGAAAAATTGATTCATGCCAAAAGTGGCCACTTTTGGCGGTAATCCGAAATTCGAGTGCAAAAGCAGACCAAACAGTTAACTATAAGTATTAAATAAATAGTTTTTGTACGCAAAAAAAAGTTTTTCGCGTACAAAAACGTACCCAACAATTGTGCATGGTTATTTACTAAATAGTGTAAGTGTTTGCCGAGAAGTTGTAACCCCGAAATTGTTTAAAACGGGGCTGGGTACGTTTTTGTACGCGTTGGACCCAACATTTTTGCATGGTTATTTAATAAATAGTGTAAGTGTTTGCCGAGAGGTTACAACCCCGAAATTGTTTAAAATTGATCTAATTTAGTTGCTAAAAATTAAAATCGATTGGCGTCGCTAGTGTGCCCTACCCGTCACCTTAAGCTACTGGCCTATCACTGTGGCAAGCTTCGCTGTAAACCGTTTAGAAATATTTGTGTAATCCTCTTCAATTTAAAATTAAGAGGATTTTGTCGGGGTGGTAAATAATTAATTAATCTTTTGGTTCGTTTAGCTAAAATAATTACACGCGCGCTGACGTCCCTTTTGAGGAATATCTGGTCAGCCGAAGAGCTATCGGACGACTCAAAATCAAATCAAAATCAAAAATGTCTTTATTCAATTTAAGTCCATATAGAACATTTATGAATTTCAAATATTATGTAATCTACCGCTGATTCGGAATGTCAATTTCCACCGAGAAGAATCACCAAGAAACTCTTTTCAAATAATATGGTAATTACAACTTTCATTCTTATACAAATTATGATTACAGTGACAGTATGATACAATGCTTATAATCAATATCGTTTAGATAAATCGTCAAAGAAAAATTATGAAATGAATTATACATTAGAGGACAGGCGAAGAGATCAACCGGTCCAGGAATCCTTATCATTCAAGTAATCATCTACTTTATAGTAGCCTTTCTGCATTAGGCAGTTTTTTACATGCAACTTAAACTTATGGACCAGCAAATCAATAATATTTTGAGGTAACTTATTAAAGCTTCCAATCCTACAAATGAATTTGCAATTTTATGAAGTCTTATATTTGGGACAGCAAGCCTATGTTTATTTCGTAGACTTTCGAATGTGGCAATGGAGAATGTTCACTAATTTAATTTTTTAGCTCTCCTAAAACTCAGTTGAGAATTACATATGATTGAACAAATTACTTCGATACGTAGTATAGTTTCCGAGATATTTGTTTTCAAAAAACACGGGTTGTAAAGTGACGTCATAGCCGTCCCAGTGCTCCGCAACACTAGCTCAGTCCACTCGCTTGTCCTGTCAATACATATCGCCCGTATCTCCATCAACTTGGTTGAAAATAAAAAACATGACTGAAAATATTAATACGATACGCCGTGTATTTCTCGAGATGCATAATTAAAAAAAATGAGTTTTACAATGACGTCACAATACTAGCGCGCGCCTGCTTTTTTTTGGATGAGACAAAAATGTAAGTATTTGTATAGATATTAGTTCTACTGGGACCAAAGTTTTGAGCGATTTTGTACACCTATTAATTCCATTTATTTATATCGGTTGAGGGGCAAAGTAAACAGGCATATTATTATTTACATACGACATATATTTTGGTAAGCAGACAATTGAACACCGAACAACTGACATACAGGATGTCTTCTTAAATCCAGAGTGTAGACTTTGTCTATGGAAACCCAAGAAGGTTTAACAATTCCCAATCCCATTGGGGAGGTATCATCTCCAAATCCAAGGTTTTCATGGCCTTAAACTGCGGGACTATTTATTCATTAACCCTGCAAACATGGCCGCAGGGTGTTGTGGCAAAAACTTTGTCAGCAATTTAAGTTGGACATACCCATCTCACGAGTAATTGTTTATCTAAGGGTGTAATTTTAAAGCTAACCAGGGACACTGCGTAATTAATTAAAGAGGCCCATTAATTAAGGGAGTGGCTCGAACATACGTTCAATGACAACAGCCAACGTTGGGGTATCGAGTAGGGTGAGGGACGCTACCCCAATCCTCGTTTCGTCATCATCTACCGATCACCAGTCCAAATTCAACCTTCAAAAAAAGACCGTTTTCTTTTTAATAGACCGGCGTCACGCTTGTGAATCTCAAGTATTGCAGGTGTCCATGGGCGATGGTAATCGCTTATTAACAATAATAATAATACTACAGACTGTTTTCGTATTACAGAAGAGAGCCATCCGCGCCATTTATGCGGCCTTAGATCGCGCGACTCCCTTAGAGATTCATTTAAAGAAATCCACATACTTACCGTGGCTTCTCAACACATGCCGCATAGTCCGCCGATCCCTACAGGACGACTGCAATTTTAACTTAAATTCAGCGTAAAAAAGGACTAGTTACTTGGCCTTGATGCCCGTGGCTAGTCTCTATAATACCAGCCACAAGCTGAGAACAGAAATAAACAGATAAATAATAATAATAATAATTCTTACAACATCTCATACGTTGTTCTGATCCCGTACTAAGTAGCGTAAGCACTTGTGTTACAGATATCAGACAACAGAGGAACACAAATATATACTTAAATACATATATTACACCCAGACACTGAACAAACACAAGTGTTCATCGCACGAATGTTTGTCCAGGGTGGGGATCGAACCCACGACCTTTGGCGTAAGAGGCAGGGTCACTGCCGATTGCGCCATCCGGTCAGTCAATTATCAGGTGACTCGTCTGCTCGTCTGCCCCCTATCTCTTTATTAAAAAATCTCAGCGTTGCGTCCAAACCATCATCTCAGTTCGGAGCCTAATGTACCTGCGCTTTGACTATGATCCAAGATTCAGTAAGGCTGGTGAAAATGAAGCGACTGCCGTCTGACCTTAAGAAAGGGGAAAGCAGCACATGCTTTACGCCGCGGCGGTGCTCTGTGAGGCTGTGATATTGTTCGGACTGATTCCTGCCGCTTCATTCCCTCATCTCAGGCAGGTAGACTTAGTTCCGCTGCATATGCAGTTAGAAAGATAAGACAACTAACTGATGTTGAAACGGCAAGGCTGGTTTATTTCAACTACTTTCATATGGTATATTACTATGGGGATCAGCTGCTGATATACAGACTATTTTCGTATTACAAAAGAGAGCCATCCGCGCCATATATGGCCTTAGATCGCGCGACTCCCTTAGAGATTTGTTTAAAGAAATCGACATACTTACTGTGGCTTCTCAATACATCCTTGATTGCCTTATGTACGTACATTAAAATCTCCATCTGTTCTCGAAGAAGTCTGACTGTCACAGCCTTAACACCAGAAATAAGCACAGACTTGCCGTTCCAAATATCAGCCTACATAAGGTTGGCAGTTCATTTATAGAATTGAGCATAAAAATGTTTCAATATGTTACCTCAGATTATAATTGACTTGCCCACACATAAGTTTAAATTGTATATAAAAAACTGTTTAATTAAGAAAGGCTATTATAAAATAGACGATTTTTTAATGACAATAATTTAGGGACATATTAGTAACACAAAAATTGTACTATGTTTTAAGTTAATGGTGACATTTTGTAAACATTTTTTTTTAAAAGAGTAACTGCTGAGTTTTTTGCTGGTGTCTTCTTGGCAGAAAACTACATTCCGAACCAGTGGTAAACATATTTAGATTCATAAGTGTTCTGTATGGACCTAAATTGAATAAACAATTTTCATTTCATCGATCCACTCGTTAACAATTCCATGCCTATCATCTAGATTGTTGGCAGTCTTCAACTGTGCAATTCTCAAATGACTTTCTACCTCGAACGACAAAATTGTGGAATGAATTATCACCTGCGGTGTTTCCGGACCGATACGACCTGCAAACCTTCAAGACAAGAGCGTACTCCCTTTTAAAAAGGCCGGCACCTGTGACTCCTTTGTAATTTAATAGTATGTATCTCATTATTATTTGATATTTTCTTCTTAGTAGATATATATACCCACATTACACATACACGTTAAGTACACAAAATACACTAGACAAGCGTCCGTGGCACTCATTCAGCTGGGGTCACTGAAAACCAGCGTCATGGCCTTTGTCTGGGCTGTGACATAAGCTGAGTGAGGGCCATTTATTCTAGACGTCATAACACACCATAATATTCATTTGGCACTGTCTGGACATGATTGAATATAGTTTTTTTTTTCCTTTTGTTTTATTTTTTGGTATTTTTAATTGTTTTATGTTTTGTTTTCTGTTTGTGCCAAATTGTGTTCTGTTTACAATTGATATACCTATGTTCTGTGTTGTGATGTCTATAATAATATATATTTTCTTTCTTTTTTTCTTTGACGTGGCAGTTGTCCATGAGGCGGTACGAGGGCGACACTGAAAGTTCTTAGAAAATCAAAAACTGAAAAATTTAGCAAATTGTTACTTTTATTATATCTTTTCAAAATAGTGCCCCTTCACATCAATACATCGCTGACACATCATACATAAAATACACTAAGAAATGAATAAGCATATTTAATGTGATTCTACCACCGGAATCGGAAAGTTCATTCTGACGAGATGATCCGGCAAGAAACTCGCCAGTTACGCCAAACATCTTAATACACTGACCGGATGGCGCAATTGGTAGTGACCCTGCCTCTTACGCCAAAGGTCGTGGGTTCGATCCCCACCCTGGACAAACATTCGATGAACACTTGTGTTTGTTCAGTGTCTGGGTGTAATATATGTATTTAAGTATATATTTGTGTTCCTCTGTTGCCTGATATCTGTAACACAAGTGCTCACGCTACTTAGTACGGAATCAGGTCAATGTATGAGATGTTGTGAGAATTACTATTATTATGTTTGAAATATATAAATATATTCTCCCATTTTGGGGTACGCTAACAAAATTGCGGGCTTTTGGCCAAGCAAAGTTGTAGAGGAAAAGTATTATGTTGTTATGATGTCAGAATCCGATTCAAGCTGTAAAAATTTGCGGACTATCCTGCAAGTGTTAAGAATCGCTGCTTTTTGGAGAGTTAGATAGGTGAATTTTGGCAACTGTAAATTGTTGAGACTAATATGCAACTGTTGAGACTAATAGGTATGACGCCTATTATTACTATTATATTATTATTGTACAGTGTTATTATTATTATATAACTCGCATAAATAAGTCGATTTCATGTTCAACAATAAATATATCCATTACAATGTCTAATATATAGGCGAACAGTTTATACCTAATTTCCACAAATTCTTGTCATTTAAATAATAATCAACTGTATAATATACTTTTGCCATTACATATTTTTTAATTTGCGTTTTAAATTTATTCATTGGTACTCGTAATCGCTTACCAGCAGGTGATACGTCTTCTCGTCTGCCCCTATATCATAAAAATAAATATCACTCAGGTCAAGACGGCCCATTCATGAAGAAGCATCTTTTCCGCAGGAAAAACTTCATTACCGCCCGTTGAGTTTGGCCGTTTGTAGTCGAAAATTCGACTGAACTGAATAACAACGATATTTTTCTCGACTTTCTAAAACAGCTGAAAAACACATAAATCTTTGAAAAGAAAGTATTTATGATGTAAACTATGTCACACATACATTTTATGACCATGTTTGTGTGTAGCTACTGGCAATAACAAGCTACCCAGACTTATGAATGTTATTACTTAAGTACTACGTTTTGAAGGCAACTAAGTTTCATAATGTATCAATACGGGGATTAACACGATATTTATTATGTGAAACAACATTGTGTACAGGTACCCTACCTCTTTGTATGACGTCCTACCCCCAAAAATCCCTCGCCACATTAACATCCCCTACCTCCTTTCCCTTTCCCATAAATGTGCTATTAAATATTTATAGATAGATAGATAGATAGATAGATAGATAGATATACTTTATTGCACAAAAAAAAACACAACTTTAAAAGGCATTACAGAAACTTAATTGTACAATTTCGGCGGTCTTATCGCTGGAAGCGATTTCTACCAGACAACCTTCAGGCAAAGGACATTTGATAGTAGAGGAGGGGTAGGTGGTGCAATATTGAAAAAGGGAAATAAGAGTGAACTGTATATATATATTAAAATATTTATAATGCTAATACATGAATAAACCAAATATTATTTACTAATAAATAAATATGTTATGCTTGGATAAAATAAATTTATGTAAATATATTTACTTATATAATATTAAATTATAACAACAAATAATAAGAATCTCCCAAATTATACCGTGTTGTCTATTGTACTGTTTTGTTTGTTTTAGGTGGTGTTCTGTCTGTATTTAAATTTATTTATTTTTTAAAATAATAATAACAAACTCAATTAAAGAGATTCATCAACACCAACTCGCATCACCGTCCAATTTCAACAAGAAAAGAAACGTGTCTCTTTAATCACTTGACATTGGCAAGTAGCGGCAAGACGCAGAGCCATTATTAAAAAAAAAAAATTGTGTACTCACATATTTGGCTCGACGTTTCGGCTACGTTACAGCAGCCGTGGTCATGAGCGGACTCTCCTCTCTCTGTCCGCATCGTGTTAATTATTGATACATTGTAGTAATAATGCAACGCGAAAATCTAAAAAACTATTTAACTAAGTTTCATGTGTGATGTCTTCATTACCTAGATTCAGTACCGGACTAGGTCATGGGGTTCTTGGTTAGGCTTAAGTTTTGTGTTTAGTCGAGTGAATGGGAGTACCGGAAGCGAAAGAAAGTAGGTATACGCTGAGATGAGGAGGTGTATACAGATGGTTCAACTCACGAAGACGCGTCCCACCACTTTTGGGCAGATACGCAAATTAATAATTTAAATAATTTGAACACTTCTCACAAAAAAAAATCAAGTACAACCTGTGCGGATAAAGAATGGGATCAGAAATGGCGGCGCATCTATTCACTTCTCGCTCGCACACCATTTGCGTCTATACTCGCACCCCACGAGTGCGAGTATAGACGCAAATATGCTCCGCCATTTCCGATCCCATTCTTTATCCGCACGGGTTGTAGAGCATCTTGCCACTTACCCCGTTACGTTCTGTCATTTT